>CAUYLG010052980.1:0-30631 GCA_963573385.1 Cacajao melanocephalus
ATCGGGGCTTGCCCTGATCAGCAGGTTGGAGGTGCTCTAGGCCCGAAGCTTAGCTGTGAGTGGGGACACGGGAGGGAGGCTGGAACTGCCACTGCAGAAGGGACTCTGAACCTAGGTTCAGGAGAGAGGCTTTGAACCTGCCCGTGTGGGGAGCCATGGAAGTTTCCAGGAAGGACTGCAGGTCCCATCTGGGGATGTGCCATTCCTCCTTCAGGTACCTAGGAATGTCAGTCACACCCCAGACCTGCTCAGCTCCCTAAAACTGCTGTTCCTGTATCTGAGAGCTTCAAGTCTCCAAATGACCTACCTCATACCTAGGGAAACTGAGGCCTGGGGAGGCCCGGGGACTGAGCTAGCATTCATTGGAGAAATTGGCATCACCTGGAGAAGTTAGAGACATGCAAACCCTATAACCCTCAGATTCCCCTCTGAGAGTCTGCATGCTTATGTGGACCAGGAGATGTGTGCGGCAGCGAGCACCGCAGCATTGCTCCCAACAACAAAAACCAGAAACAGCCCAAAGGCCTGTTACAACAGAATATGGACACACAGACTGCATGTGCACACCACAGAATGCTGCATGACAGCAGAAATAAATGAACAGCTGCCTCCACAGGCAAACAGGAATCATAGCAACAGCTGGGAGCGAAGGCATGAAGTGGAGGGATGAGAATGTACACTCACGCCTGGCCTGCCTGGCTTACAATCCTGGCTCTCTGCTTGCCAGCTAGAACTACTGTGCAAATCATTTAGCCACTCCTGTGCCTCAGTTCCCTCATCTCTAAAATGGACATGGTAACTGTGTATCCCACAGGCCATTATGAGGAGTTAAACGATTTAAAGGATTGTGAGCTGCGCGCAGTGGGTCACACCTGTAATTCCAGCATTTTGGGAGGCTGAGATGGGTGGATCACCTGAGGTCAAGAGTTCGAGACCAGCCTGGCCAATATGGTGAAACCCTGTCTCTACTAAAAATACAAAAAAAAATTAGCTGAGTGTGGTGGCAGGGGCCTGTAATCCCAGCTACATGGGAAGTTAAGGCAGGAGAATCACTTGAATCTGGGAGGCAGAGATTGCAGTGAGCTGAGATTGTGCCACTGCACTCCAGTCTGGGCAACAGAGTGAAACTTGGTCTCTAAATAAATAAATGATTGTGAATATAAAGGGGACAAAACAGTGCCTGACACACACGTCAACTGCTACATGAGTGTAAAGATAAAACTAGCCAGGTGCAGTGAATCACATCTGTAATCCCAGCACTTTGGGAGGCTGAAGTCGGTGGATTACTTGAGGTCAGGAGTTCGAGACCAGCCTGGCCAACATGGAAAAACCCCGTCTCTACTAAAAATATAGAAAAATTAGCCAGGCATGGTGGTGGGCACCTATAATCCTAGCTACTCGGGAGACTGAGGCAGGAGAATCACTTGAACCCAGGAGGCGGAGATTGCAGTGAGCCAAGATTGTGCCACTGCACTCCAGCCTGGGTGACAGAACAAGACTCTGTCTTAAAAAAAAAAAAAAAAAAAAAGGCTGGTCCGAGTGCAGTGGTGTTTACAACTAATTGATCATGACCAGTTACAGATTTCTTTGTTCCTTCTCCTCTCCCACTGCTTCACTTGACTAGCCTTAAAAAAAAAAGAAATAAAAAAAAAAGGCCAGGTGCAGGGCTTACGGTTGTAATCACAGCACTTTGGGAGGCTGAGGCAAGCGGATCACGAGGTCAGGAGCTCTAAACCAGCCGGTCCAATATGGTGAAACTCCACTTCTACCAAAAAATACCAAAATTAGCCAGGTGTGGTGGTGCACACGTGTAGTCCCAGCTACTTGGGAGGCTGAGGCAGAAGAATTGCTTGAACCTGGTAGGCAGAGGTTACAGTGAGTTGAGATTGTGCCACTGCCCCCAAGCCTGGGCACAGAATGAGACTGTGTCTCAAAAAAAAGAAAAATGGAATCCCGGCACTTTGAGAGGCCAACGCAGGAGGATCGCTTGAGGCCGAGAGTTCAAGACCAGCCTGGGCAACATAGCAAGACCCTGTCTCAACAAAAAATTTAAAAAATTAGCCAGGTGTGGTGGGGCGTACCTGTAGTCCCAACTACTCAAGAGGCTGAGGGGCGAGGAATACCTGAGTCTGGGAGTTTGAGGCGGCAGTAACCTATGATTGGAGCACTGTACTCCAGCGCCTGGGCAATAGAACAAGACCCTGTCTCAAAAAAACAAACAAACAAACAAAATCTAGAATGTCCAGTGGGGAAAAAGCAAGTTTCCAAAGATTACATAGTGTTATGGTTTGATGACTTGTCCCTCTCAAACCCAGAACTTTGGGAGGCTGGTCTCGAACTCCTGACCTCGTGATCCACCTGCTTCTGCCTCTCAAAATGTTGGGATTACAGGTGATTTCAACATATGAGCTTGGTGGGGGGGCCACAAACATTCAGTCCATTGCAGATAAGTGCTTCTCCCCTTTAGCTTCTGGTGTCTGGTGATCTTTAGGCATTGATAACTCTTCCAGAGAGAAGGTAAAACACCAGGGGTGTGTGGAAGTCAAGTGCCGAGGATCCCAAAGGCCTGGAAAGGAAGCTGCCTCCCAAGTTTGAGACAAGTACTCCACTGATAGTGATGAAAGGGCACACCCCACAGGAAGTTCAAGAAGCCTTGCTGCTAGGAGGGGTGGATCACACCTGTAAACCCAGCATTTTGGGAGGCCGAGGCGGGAGGATTGCTTGAACCCAGGAGTTTGAGACCAGCCTGAGCAACACTGTGAGACCTTGTCTCTACAAAAAAAAAAAATTCTTTTGTTTTTTGAGATGGAGTCTCACTCTGTCGCCAGGCTGGAGTGCAGTGGCACGATCTTGGTTCACTGCAACCTCTGCCTCCCAGGTTCAAGCGATTCTCCTGCCTCAGCCTCCTAAGTAGCTGGGATTACAGGTGTGCACTACCACACCCAGCTAGTTTTTCCTGCCTCAGCCTCCTGAGCAGCTGGGATTACAGGCGTGTGCCAACATGCCCGGCTAATTTTTTGTATTTTTAGTAGAAATGGGGTTTCACCATGTTAGTCAGGCTGGTCTCAAACTCCTGACCTCAGGTGATCTGCCTGCCTCAGCCTCCTGAAGTGCTGGGATTACAGGCATGAGCCACCACACCTGGCCTTGTATTTTTAGTAGAGACGGGGTTTCAGCATGTTGGCCAGGATGGTCTCAATCTCTTGACCTAGTGATCCGCCCACCCTCAGCCTCCCAAAGTGCTGGGATTACAGGCATGAGCCACCACACCCGGCCATTTTTTTTTTAAATTGAGATGGAGTCTTGCTCTGTCACCCAGGCTGGAGTGCAGTGGTAAGATCTCAGCTCACTGCAACCTCTGCCTTCTGGGTTCAAGCAATTTTCCTGATTCAGCCTCCCAAGTAGCTGGGATTACAGGTGCATGCCACCATGCCCAGCTAATTTTTTTATTTTTAGTAGATACGGTGTTTCACCACATTGTCCAGGCTGGTCTCAAACTCCTTACCTCAGGTAATCTGCCCACCTTGGCCACCCAAAGTGCTAGGATTACAGGTGTGAGCCAGTGCTCCTGACCTCTACTAACAATTTTTTTAAAATTAGCTGGGCGTGGTGGCACACACCTGTAATCCCAGCTACTTGGGAGGTGGGAAGATTGCTTGAGCCCAGGAGATCAAGGCTGCAGTGAGCCATGATCGGGCCCCTGCACAATCAGCCTGGGAGACAGAGTGAAACCTGTCTCAAAAAAAAAAAAAAAAAAAAAAGGAAGCATTGCTGGGCAGGAAAATGATGTGTTCCCAACAGTGGAAATCAGCTAGATTGACCAAAGCACTGAGGGACAAATGTATTTAGTTAGTGTAGTTCTGTGTGCACATGGTGGGGAGTGTACGGCAAGCAGGGAGTTATCAACTAACTGGCAGTCTTTGGCAGTGGCTACACGGAGGCATCTCATGATTTCCACTTCAGTCACAACAAAAGCCACAGCAGTTCCAGTGGACTGACCTTACACACTACAGGATCTCCCAGACCTGACCTCCTACCTTCTCCCTCTCTTACTCCCCTGCAGCCACACCGGCCTCCTGGCCGTTCCTCACACACACCAGCAACAGCACTACCACACGGCCTTTGCACTTCGTTTCCCCTGCCTAGACCGCTTTCCCCAGATAGCTGCATGACTATCCCTTACTTCAATACCTTTGCTTAATGTCATCTCCCTAAGGCTTTCTGTGACCATTCTATTAATACTGCCCCTTTCCCCTATGGTTCTTACCTTCTTGTAACATCCTCCATCACTCACTTCTGCTTATTACTCACTGTCTCAGCCCCAGCGGAGCATCAGCCCCATAAGGGCAAGGATCTTTGTTTGTTTTGCTCATAGCTCCATACTCAGTACCTGTGATGCTGCCTGGCATATAGTAGGGTCTTGATATTAAGGGATTTACTCCATACTGTTCCCCTAGCATGCAGGATGGTAATTGGCATTCAGTAGGTGCTCAAGAGATGTTTGTTGAATGAATTGGGGGCATAGGGGACTTGGTGGGAACCCATCCCCACTTAGATAGCTTTAGAAGCTGTTAGATATTTCATCCCTCTTCATGGTCCTGCAGACATGGAGATGAAGAGGTGGCCTCAGTGTGGGAGTGGAGGGGAGCATTCCCTTGAATGAGGAAGGAATGTTAGAAAAGAGAGCTGAGGCTGGGTGCAGTGGCTCACGGCTGTAATCCCAGCACTTTGGGAGGCCGAGGCGGGCGAATCACAAGGTCAGCAGTTTGAGATCAGCCTGACCAACATGGAGAAACCCCATCTCTACTGAAAATACAAAAATTAGCCAGGTGTGGTAGTATGGGCCCATAATTCCAGCTACTCGGGAGGCTGAGGCAGGAGAATCGCTTGAACCTGGGAGGCGGACGTTGAAGTGAGCCAAGATTGCGCCATCGTACTCCAGCCTGGGCAACAAGAGTAAAACTCCGTCTCAAAAAAAAAAAAAAAAGAGAGAGCTGAGTGAGAGGCTGGGCGCAGTGGCCCATGCCTGTAATCCCAGCACTTTGGAATGCTGAGATGGGAAGATCACCCGAGCCCAGGAGTTTAAGACCAGCCTGAGCAATATAGTGAGACCCTGTCTCTATTATATTCAAAAAAGTTAAGGGGAAAAAAAAAAAGGGCTGACCTGTCCATACCTGCCACCAAGCACAGCCCCAGCAGCAGCCTCCATCACCCCAATGATTGACTTCTCTCTGAAAGGCAAAGAAACTGCTTCCTGAGTCTGCTGCTACAAATTCAAGGCTAAGTCTGGACAATTTTTAACAGAAGCAGCCTCCTGCCAAGCAAACTTCTGGAGGCTCGGCAGAAGAGGCAGATGCCTTTTAATCTACATCTTGCTCAATCACCGTGATGTGAAAAAAGCCAGTCTGGACAAATTGTACAGGTCACAGTCCCCAGCTTGTGAGGGGCCTGTAGAGAATTCTCGGGCTCACAGAAGCCGTTGCTGCAGCAACCACTGCCACAAGAGCAACTTTGGCAGCAGGCAGATGCCAGGCAGCAAGCTGAGAGAACACTGCACAGATTCAAACGATCTTCAGATACAAGGCTTTGTTTGTGCACAGTGAACAAGGGGCAGATTGGGAAAGCCTCCCTATATTGTCCACACTTCCCTGAATGTAAGGAACCCTGTCCTCAAAATGGGGATCAGCAGGGCTCCCTTCAAGACAAAGCACAAAAAGTCCCAGTGGCCTGTCAGGAGAGACCAGGCGCTCTGCCAGGAGGTAGGTGTTCTGGACAAAGGGCCATATTCAAGAACGCTGGGCCCCATTTTCAAGTGTAGGCTTAGGAGAAAGATGAATTCCAGGAAATCTGAAGCTGATTATCTACGTTAGCATTGTGGCACAGGGAGGAGATGGAGGGTGTGTGAAATGGCTGGGTTATGTCGTGTTACAGGGCAGAGACAGAGCCCAGTGCTATTCCCTGGGGAGCTTTAGCTCTTCTTGAAGGCGCTACCCAAGGCTGGTTTATTATGATTGGAGAAAGGAGAAGGCCTTCTTGACAGGGTGAAGCGCATAAAGCATAGGAAACTGACTACCAGAAGTAAGAAATTGGGAACATCGTCCCTAAGATTAAAAAGATATAAGCCAGAGGCCAGCTGTGGTGGCTCACGCCTATAATCCCAGAAGTTTGGGAGGCTGAGGCGGGAAGATTGCTTGAGCCCAGGTCAGTGCTGCTGTGAGCTATGATTGTACCACTGCACTCCAGTCTGCGTAACAGAGGAAGACCCCAGGCTCAGCATATTCTCTGGGGTCCTGCTCTAACTTGAGAGTGAAAGCAGACTCTGCTGCTAGTTGCTAGAATTCTTGCTCAGGAAGTTGTTCAGAGATGTAGTACTTTAGATTCCACAGCATCTAGTCAGGAGTCAGATTTTTTAATTTTTGAGACAGAGTCTAACTCTGTCCCCTGGGTTAGAGTGCAGTGGCATGATCTGGACTCACTGCAACCTCTACCTCCCGGGTTCAAGCAATTCTCTTGCCTCAGCTTCCTGAGTAGCTGTGATTATAGGCGTATACCACCACACTTGGCTAATTTTTTGTATTTTTATACTTTTAGTAGAGACAGGGTTTCGCCTTGTTGGCCAGGCTGGTCTTGAACTCCTGGCCTCAAGTGATCCGCCCACCTTAGCCTCCCAAAGTGTTGGGATTACAGGCATGTGCCACTGTGCCTAAGCTGCATAGTTTTTATATTCCAAGAGTGAGCTCATAATCAAATGAGTCCTTTAACTTGTCCTGTACCCTGAAAACAGGAAAGCAAGGCTGAAAAATGAAATGGTTCCCACCTCAGTCAACTCAGTTCCCACCTTAACTCACAGCTCATCATACCACTTATGATTACATCTTTCTATTAAGTATCTGAAACGGTTTTTATTATACCATAAATTCTGGTAAATACTGCGTTTGTTTCTAGCTTCCCTACTGGTTCATCCATCCATGTCCCTTGTCCTTGTCCCACGACTGCACCAGAAGTAGAGGATGGAACAATGATCTTCCCACCTTCTTGAGGGCAATTTCCTCATACTGTACAGAGCTGGTAACAGCCTAGGGGATGGGAGGAGTCCCATGGGTCAGTCTTCATCTGTGTCACTAGGGCCTGTGTACTGGCAGATGGCATCGTAGTGAAGCTCCACCACCTGATTCTCTCCTGGCAGTTGCACCAAAGCCCGGCTCCGTGCTCTGTCCCGGCTCAGCAAATGTCCCACCTGGAATAGAGGTGAAGTGAAATCAGCAAGGCCAGCCTAGACCCTGGGACAGGCTGTGAACAGCCCGCAAACCTCCACCGCCAGGTTTGAGACTCACCCTTCCAGCCTGTGGGCCCAGCACCACCATCACACGGTCGCCCTCTGCCTTGGGAACCAGTGTCTCCAGCATGTCTTCCCTCAGGCCTACAGGTAAGGGAAAGGGGAATGAGACCCACAGCAAGGACCAGCCCAGCCAGGGTCCTGTCAGAAGGGTCCTTCCTGGCCAGGCGTGGTGGCTCACACCTCTAGACCCAGCACTTTCGGAGGCTGAGGTGGGAGGATCTTTTGAGCCCAGGAGTTTGAGACCAACGTGGGCAAGATGGTCAGACCTTGTCTCTACAAAAAAAAAAAATTTTTTTTTTGAGATGGAGTTTTACTCTTGTTGCCCAGGCTGAAGTGCAATGGTGCAATCTAGGCTCACTGCAACCTCTGCCTCCTGGGTTCAGATGATTCTCCTGCCTCAGCCTCCTAAGTAGCTGGGATTACAGGTGCCCACTACCACACCCAGCTAATTTTGTATTGTTAGTAAAGATGGGGTTTTGAGCTGTTGGTCAGGCTGGTCTCAAACTCATGACCTCAGGTGATCCACCCACTTCAGCCTCCCAAAGTGCTGGGATTACAGGCATGAGCCACTGTGCCCAGCCTACAAAAAATTTTAAAATTAGCCGGGTGCGGTGGCTCACGCCTGTAATCCCAGTGCTTTGGGAGGCTGAGGTGGGTGGATCACTTGAGGTCAGGAGTTCGAGACCAGCCTGACCAATATGATGAAACCCCATCTTTAAAAAAAAAAAATTTTTTTTTAAATTAGTCAGGCATGGTAGTATGTGCCTGCAGTCCCAGCTACTCAGGAGGCTGAGGGGGGAGGATGGCTTGAAACCAGGAATTCGAGGTGGTAGTGATCCATGATCGTCCCACTGCACTCCAGCCTAGGTGATAAAACAAGACCCCATTTCAAAAAAAAAAAGAAGGGCCTTTACTGTATTCTCTGGAGCCACTCTATGCCCTGTTGATAGATAGAGTCCCACCACATCCATTTCACAGATGAGGAGGCCTAAGGAGTAGTTTACAAAAATCACTGTAATAAAGGGAGCATGTCCATATGGTAGTAGTGAAAAGAACAGGCACCATTTATTGTTGGCATGTTTTAAGCCCTGCCCTGCACTGAGAGCTCAATATACATCCCTTCACCAAGGCACCAATCACAAGAGGAAGAAAGCAATTTCCATGCTAATTTGACAGACTGGAGGCCAGGCGTGGTGGCTCATGCTTGTAATCCCAGCACTTTGGAGGCCAAGTTGGGAGGATCACTTGAGGTCAGGAGTTCAAGACCAGCATGGTCAACATGGTGAAACCCCGTCTCTACTAAAAATACAAAAATTAGCCAGGCGTGGTGGCGCTTGCCTGTTAGTCCCAGCTACTCGGGAGGCTGAGGCAGGATTATCGCTTGAAACCAGGAGGCAGAGGTTGCAATGAGTCAAGATCACGCCATTACACTCCAGCCTGGGCAACAGAGCAAGACTCTGTCTCAAAGAAAAAAAAAAGAAAGAAAAAGAAAACTTGACAGACTGGGAGAGTGGGGCTTCAAGATAACTACCATCATAGAAGTGTCTAATGTTCTGTAAGAAGATGCTAGGCCTTGCAAAATACCTGAACTCTGCCCAACCTCCCAGCTTTGCCTGGGCCAGGCTCTGGGCCTAAGACACTCTTCTTGATTAACCTCCAGGATGATCACGCTCCAGCTGCAATCGCTCAAACTCACCTTCCAGGACTTGGCCTTCATCTGTCTGACATACACAGGTATCTGGGCTTAGGACATCTTCAATTATCATCTGGGAATACAGATCAGAGGGATGTGAGATTTTTAGAGAGGTAAGGGGGCCCGGTCCCTGGGGAAGGGACGGGACCCAGGCTGCAGGGTTCCCACCTTGGTGTTATAATACTGGCCGCCTTTGTACATCTTGTCCACAAACCGCACGCGCAGGTCCCTGTGCAACCAGTGCTGACTCCTGGGGGCTGCTTTCTCACTCTTGGCTGCAGGCCCATTCTGTCTGTGGAGAAGGTGGCAGCACCAGGCTTAGCTCTTCATCAGATGCACTTTACAGTTGCCCTCCCTTTGCCTATGCTATGAAACCCACCCACAATGCGGTTCCCAGTTCCTTCTATGAGCCCGCCCTGCCTTGAAAGCCTTCCCTGGCTGCTCAAGCCTACCCACCGCCCTGCCCTCTTGCCCCCTCCCACATGCTCAGAGTCCCACCGGTCTGGAAGGTGTTTCCGCTTCCTCTCTGAGTTGTCCTGCTGGAGGTGGAGTTCTTGATTCCGGAGGGTATTCCGTAATGAGGCAGTTCCGTTTTGTTGCCCTAGGGAAGGAAGTTTTCCTTACCTGGCCTGTTCAAGGGATTAGGAGGAGGACCAGGACAGAGCCTCAGTGTCTCACTGCCCTTTCCAAGGCCATGTCTCAGCCTAGGGCCACCTCCCACCTGCCAAAGTGCCCCTCTCTCCCCTCATGCATTTGCTAGTAGAATGCCTCTCTCTGACCTCTCAACCATTTCGGCTTCCTTCAGGAACCCTCCCACAGCGCTCTAGCCCACAGCAACAATGCCCACCTAACGTGGACTAGAGATTCCTGGAGAGCTCTGTCTGTACCCATCTGCCAAACTGCTCCATCCTACTGAAATGCCTTCACCTGTGCTATTCTGTCTGCCTGGAATTCCTTTCTTCTTGGTCACACACTCATCCTAGTAGTTCTCACTGCCTAGTAAAAGAGAGGTTCATCACCCCAAATTGACAAAGATCCTGAGAGTAGGAACTGATTTCTGTATCTGTTTCTTCCCACTCAGAGATAGGCTACAGACCAGGGGTATGACATCCACCTTTCTCCAATCAAATGGAGTAAGTCACTTATATCCATTCTCACCTTCTGACCTCTGGTTGGAAGCCACACCTGTCAGGCAGACTGCTGCCCCTCCCTGCTGCAGATCTAAAACCACCCCATAAGCCAGGCCCTACCATCCCCAGGAATGCTTCACCAACTCCCCTAGCTCTACAAGAGGCTCACTCACTGAGATCCAGGGCGTTCTTGTCAAATTCCTGCTGGGAGATGGGCCGTAGGCAGTACTCACTCACAGTCACCATCCGGCTCCCCACAGCCAGACGAACCATAGCCCGAACATTGTCAGGATCGAGGCCTTCTACCTAAAGTGTTGAGGGGAAGAAGTTAGGTAGGGGTTGTGGACTCCACCCACATTCCTAGGACCAAGCTGTCCACCTCTCACCTCTAAGAGGCCTGATTCCTCTGTCTCCCCGACTGGACTCTGACCCCTAAGAAGTGGGACCAGGTCTGGTTCCTGTGTCTCCCTCAGCTGACTGTGGGGCTTCCTTGGATCCTTTAAGCATTTAATCCTCAGGGACTTGTGGCATATGGCATTCTCTTCCTTTTAGCTGGGAACTGAGGCTCACAAAGGCCAGCAAGTGGTCCTGGATTACTGAGTGAGGCAGTGGGCCAAGCAGGCCTAAAAGACTAGGACTCTCAGGCTTTCTACCTCAAACCCAAGTCTTCCTCCCTCTGACCCTCAGATCAACATTCCCTGCTGCCTGTTTTGGGCTCCTGGGCTATCTTGATTCCTTACCTTCCCATAGAGGCCTCGGTGAGGGCCAGAAAGAACCACTACAGCTCCTCCAGGCACCAGCCCTTGAGGCTGATCTTCCTTTTCCTTCCCTTGCTCATCTGGCCTTGGCATGCGGGAGGGGCCAGTAGGGGTCAAGGCCTGGGCCTCGGTCAGGCTGGCACCCAGCCCTAATCCCTTGGGCCTCAGTGAGTTGACACGGGGCTTCACTACTCTGCAGGGAGAAATATGGGTTTGCTGGAGAGAACGCGACAGTCTTCAGCATCTTATTTACTTCCTCTCCCTGTCCAAACTCCACGCCATCGACATTTTCTTTTCTTTTCTTTTCTTTTTTTGAGACAGAGTTTCGCTCTTGTCTCCCAGACTGGAGTGCAATGGCTCGATCTCGGCTCACTGCAACCTTCACCTCCCGGATTCAAGTGATTCTCCTGCCTCAGCCTCCTGAGTAGCTGGAGTTACAGGTACATGCCACCATGCCCGGCTAATGTTTGTACTTTTCATAGAGACAGGGTTTCACCATGTTGGTCAGGCTGATCTCGAACTCCTGACCTCAGGTGATCCACCCTCCTTGGTCTCCCAAAGTGCTGGGATTATAGGCATGAGCCACCATGTCCGGCCCCCATCAACATTTTCAAGGATGCCCTTTCTGATCTCATATTAGGACTGTTTTTGACCCACAGAAACAGCAATTTCATTTGATTCAACCTAATAACATGCTGCATATACCATCTATTACATACTATCTACAGTGAGATCAGAGGCAGATCACTGTAACCAAATATACTATGTCTACAGGGGAAATCATATGAATATTCACACCAAGCAGGACAAACAGACTATAAATACTCAACATGGTTGGGCACTGTGGCTCATGCCTGTAATCCCAGCACTTTGGGAGACCGAGGTGGGCAGATCACCTGAGGTCAGGAGTTCAAGACCACCTTGGCCAACATGGAGAAACCCCATCTCTACTAAAAATACAAAAATTAGCCAGGCATGGTGGCACATGTCTGTAATCCCAGCTACTCAGGAGGCTGAGGTAGGAGAACCACCTGAACTCAGGAGGTCGAGGTTGCAGTGAGCCAAGATTGCACCAACTGCATTCCAGCCTGGGCGACAAAGAGACTCCATGTCAAAAAAAAAATATTCAATGCCAATTCAGGTCATGTTTGGCTGCCAATGGCTTATGAAAAAATGTTTGTTTTTCAGAATTCTTCAGAGTTTGCAATTGCAAAGAAAGGGTAGTAAGTCTGCATGACAATAGTAAATGTTTAGTCTATGCTTTCTTGGGGCCAGGACCTACTGTATGTGCTTTATGTATATAATTTCTTTTCTTAAAATTAATTAATCTTTTGTAGAGATGGGGCCTCCCTATGTTGCCCAGGCTGGTCTCAAACTGCCAAGGTTAAGTGATCCTCCTGCCTCAGTCTCCCAACGTGCTGGGATTACAGGCATGAGCCGCTACCTGGCCTATGTGTATAATTTCATTTAACTCTCACAACAGACCTGTGAAGTCAGTATTATTATCCCCATTTTTCAGATGAGGAAATTGATGTCCCCAGAGGCAAACTTTATATAAACGGGATTCTATTACGGCGTTCCGAAGACCAAATGGGAGTTTAAAACAGAAGTGGAGGCTGGGTGTGGTGGCTCACGCCTGCAATGCCAGCACTTTGGGAGGCCAAGGTGGGTGGATAACCTGAGGTCAGGAGTTCAAGACCAGCCTGGCCAACATGGTAAAACCCCATCTCTAATAAAAATAAAAAATTAGCCGGGTGTGGTGGCACACGCCCGTAGTCCCCGCTACTCGGGAGGCTGAGGGAGGAGAATCACTTGAACCTAGGAGGCAGAGGTTGCAGTGAGCTGAGATTGTGCCACTGCACTTCAGCCTGGGCGACAGTGAGACTCCATCTCAAAAAAAACAAAACAAAACAAACAAAACACAATAGAGGAAGGGGCTGCTGAATTAGTTAGGGCAGTAATGCATCCTCCCTCCCTGCCTGGATGGTTCCAGTTTGGCAGTGACCCTGGGGATCTTGATTGCAGCCTGATCTGTCTGTCCCCTCACCCCTATCCCAGAACTCACTGATTGAAGGTGCGACCGATGCCCTCGCCAGGTTTCCAGCCCATGCCCCGCAGCATGGCCAGCCCATAGGCCTCCACGGGGACCACCTCATAATTGGCCTCCTCTGGCACCTACAGGTTCAGGCAGAGGAAGGAGGGTCAGTTTTGCTTACACTGGGTCCTCTATTTGAAGTGCACTTGCTGCCACCCACTGTGTGACCTGCTATGTGTCTTTTCCAATCAGTTCAAGGGTGACTTTTGATTTCCTCTTTCTATCCCTCACTGTACTCCTCTATGTTCAGTCCTTCAACAAATATAAAGCACCTAATCTACGGCAAGTACTGTTCTAGGTAATGAGGATGAAGCAGTGAACCAAACAGACAAAAACCCCTACCCTTGCAGAGCTTCTGGTCTAGTGGTGGAGACACACTATAAATAAAACACAGAGAACATGATATGTCAGGTGGTGATGTAAAGAACAAGAAAGCAGGGTAAGAGGATGCAGAGGGATGGAGAGGGAGTGCCACTGGGTTGAGATGACAGCAGAGGGAGCCATGAGGATATGAGAAGAAAGTGTCCCAAGCTGAAAGCACTGTAATAGCAAAGGCCCTGAGGCCGGACAAGGCTTGGTAGGTGTGAGGAGTATCACGAAAGTCACCATGATGGTGAGAGTAAAGAGCAGAGAAGGGTGGCGAAGAGACTAAATCAGGAGAGCTGGGTAGAAGTCAGAGGACCCTGAGCCAGGTGGGAGCCACAAGAGGGACCGGTGAGGAAATTACTATAATAGTCCAGATGAGAGATGCTGGTGGCTCAGCCTTTTGCGGTGGTATTGATGGTGAGAAGTGGTCAGTTCTGGGTGTCATTTTGAAAAAAGATGATAGAATTGTGCTGGCAGATTGTATGGGGCATGAAGTAAAGAGGGGAATTAAGGATGACGCCAAAGATTTTGTTGTTGTTTTTGGTTTTTCAGACGGAGTCTTGCTCTGTTGCCCAGGCTGGAGTGCAGTTGTGCAATCTCTGCTCACTGCAACCTCCGCCTCCTGGGTTCAAGCGATTCTCCTGTCTCAGCCTCCTGAGCAGCTGCAATTACGGGCGTGCACCACCATGCCCGGCTAATATGTGTATTTTTAGTAGAGACGGGGTTTCGACATGTTGGCCAGGCTGGTCTCAAACTCCCGACCTCAGGTGATCCGCCTGCCTCAGCCTTCCAAAGTGCTGGAATTACAGGCGTGAGCCACCGTGCCCGGCTGTCTCCAGGGTTTTTAAGCTGAGAGGAAGGATGGATGGAATTTTGGTCAATTGAGATGTGGAAATCTGCAGGAGGAGGTTTATAGAGGGAAAAATTAGAAGAATGAGGCCAAAGCTGGAACAGGATGAAAGGATGAAGAGTGAAGTGGGATCTTTTTTTTCTTTAAAGATAAAGGAGCTGGGCACAGTGGCTCACAGCTGTAATCCCAGCACTTTGGGAGACCAAGGTGGGTGGATCACTTGAGGTCAGGAGTTTAAGACTAGCCTGACCAACATGGCGAAACCTTGTCTCTACTGAAAATACAAAAATTAGCCAGGTGTGGTGGCACACACCTGTAATTGCAGCTACTCGGGAGACTGAGGCAGGAGAATTGCTTGAACCCGGGAGGGTTAGGTTGTGGTGAGCCAAGATTGCACCACTTCACTCCAGCTTGGGTGACAGAGCAAGACTCTGTGTCAAAAAAAAAAAAAAAAAAAAAAAAAAGATTAAGGAAATCAGGGCACATCTGAAGGCTGAAGAGAACAGTTCAGTCGAAAGAGAGAGTGGTCTGCAGGTGTAGGAGAACTAGACTCCAAAGAAGCAGTGCAAGAAATTTATGAAAGAAAAGGTGAAAAGTCAGGTCTGTGGATATGAAAGACAGACTTGGTTACTTCTGTAGAAATACCTCTAACCTCTCCTCGTCACCTCCTATCATCACTCCTTCACATTCACTCCAGATACACAAGTTGCCACACCAATTTTCTGCCACTATGCCATTGCTTAGGCTGTTGCTACCAACAGGAGTACTCACTCTGTTTGTTCTTCCCTCTCTCACTAAAGCCTGCTTATCCTTCCAGACCACTCTGGTCTAAGTCCCCAGCATCTCTAGCCTGGACTATTCAGCCACTTGCTTCCACCTTCACTAATGAGTCTGTTCACAGCTGCCAGAGGGATGCTGTCAAATCATAAATCATATTTCATCTTTGCTCAGGGCTTGTCCATGCTCTCACCCCACTCAGAGTAAAAGCCAAAGTCCTCACAATGGCCTACAAGGCCCTCCCTCGTCCAGCACCCCCATCTCCTTTCTGACTTCATCTACTACCCCTTCCCCTCACTCATTCCACTTCAGTCACACTGATCTCTTTGGTGTCAGCAAACACTCTAGGCAGTGTCTACCTTCAGGGCCTTTACAATTCCTGTTCCCTTTGCTGCACATCCCATTCAGATAATCCTAGGATTCAAGTACTTTTTTAGCATCCAGGTATCTAGATTCATTTGGTAATGCTTCCAAAAAGGATGGCAGGAGAAGGGGCAGGTGGCGGGCCTCTAGCACACACACAGACTTTCCCTGCTATGTGCAGGGACACAGCCTGGCAGACACGGCAAAGAAAGGCTGGGGCAGGAGGGGGACAAGGGGCCAGCTCACTGTCTCAGCCCGGGGTTCGCTGTCTGCCCCTTCCCCGCTGGGGGTGCATCCTTTCTGGATCATGGGGATAGCAAGCGTGGGGTCGACACCCGCATTCTCTCTCTCCTCCAGAGACTTCTTGGATTCTAAGGGAAGAATAGGAGGGAGCAATGAGGTCCTACCCTATCCTTCCGCCTTCTTCCTCTTCTTCCTTCACTGGGGAAGGGTAAAGGGGCGTCACTCACCCTCAATGAGCTCCTTCACAGCCTGGGACAGCACCCCATCCACCAAGGCCCCAGAATCTGTCGATGGCCCAGGGGACCGCACTGGTGGCTGCCTGCGATAGCCATTCTGGATCAAAGGGATGATGAGTTCCTTGGGGGCTTCCTGGGGCTTCACACTGATGTGGACACAGAGGGGTGAGGTTGGGAGAGTGGCAAGGTCAGTGGGTTCTGAGTCACACTCCTTCATTCAGAGAAAACACAACAGCCAAACTCACCCCCAGCCCCACAGACCATGCCTTCCCTACTCCATGTCTGGATCTCCTGTACCTCTCTGATTGTGCATTCTTTGAATTCTCTCCCCCAGTGTGCCCAACTCGTAAATGTCAGTGCCTTCGACAAATAATTCCTGGACTCTCTGTTAAACCCAAGACTGGCTTCCACAATGACTCACAGTCACTATCTTCAGCCCAGACTCTTCCCCAGCTCCAGATTCCCAAACAGTCCTAGATGCCTGATTCTCTTCTGAAAATCCCTCCCTCAGACTCTCCTCTCCTCATTAGGCTGATGGTGGCCTCCATCAACCTGAATATGCTTCTCCATCCCGTTCCCCACATCGGAGAAGCCCCACCACTTCAGTTTAGACACTAGAGGTCCTGTCATTCTCCCATTCTTTCCTTCTCCCAGAACGCACACACCTCAGTGTCTTCAAGTCCTAAAGACACTTCTCAGGAATACATCCCCTCTTCACAATTCCCACGGCTATCAGGTCCAATTTCCCCACCCCTCCTATAAACTCCCGCCTTCTGGCCTCCACGAATTTACTCAGGCTGTGCTTCAGGCTTAACAGGCCACTGTCACCGAGACAAACAACTGAGATTCCTCCCTCCCGCTTGCGCCCACCGCAGCGATTTCCAAGGTGTGAAAGACCCGGCGCGTCACCTCTGCAGCTCCCTTCCTTCCACGGATTTCAAGAAATCCTTCTCCTCCGAGGATGGCCCCGCGCCGTCTCCCGAGTCGGCCAGCCGCCTTCGGGCAGACGTGCGAGTGAAGCCAAATGAAACTGGGGCAGTGGAAGCAGCAGTCAGCGGCAAAACAACCTCTTCGGAGTCCGCCATCTTGCCCTTTTTCCCAGGCCGGCGCGCTGCTTGCTGGGAAATTTAGTTTGGGTTCAGGTCGCTAGAGGCCGGCCTACGCGCGTAAGAACTACCTTCCCATCAATCACTGTGGCACCGGCGGTACGGGGAGGGAGGGGCCGTGGGAAGTAATTGTCGCTCTTTCTCGTGGGAGCGCGTCGCGCCAAGCTTACAGGGAAATGTAGTTTTTAGCGAGGCAGGCATGGTGGAAGGTCATTCTTACCAGGAATTAATTCCTTCGTGTAGGCTTTTGACAAGTATTTACGGAAATCCTACTGTGTGCCCTACTCATGTGGGAAGTGTTGATGAAGTAAATCATTTAGAAATAATCAGTCGGGTGTGGTGGAGCCCACCTGTAGTTCCATTGACTCCGCAGGCTGAGGCAGTAGGATCGCCTGAGGCCCAGGAGTTCTAGGCTGCATTAGCTCTTATCACGCCCCTGCATTCCAGCCTGGGTGACAGAGCGAGACCCCGTCTCTAAAAAAGAAAAAAGAAAAAAAAAACCACCAGTGAGCGTCGATGTGTATAATAATGAATAATAGACACGAAAAAGTGCCTACTGGCCGGGCATGGTGGCTCACGCCTGTAATCTCAGCACTATGGGAGGCTGAGGTGGGTGGATCACCTGAGGTCAGGAGTTCGAGACCAGCCTGACTCATATAGTGAAACCCTATCTCTACTAAATATACAAAAATTAGCAAGGGGTGGTGACGGGTGCCTGTAGTCCCAGCTACTTGGGAGGCCAAGACAGGAGAATTGCTTGAATCTGGGAGGTGGAGGTTGCAATGAGCCGAGATCGCACCACTGCACTCCAGCCTGGGCGACAGAGCAAGACTCGGTCTTAAAAAAACAAAAAACAAAAAACTAGTGCCTACTGGCCAAGCAGGATGGTTCACACCTGTAATCCCAGCACTTTAGGAGGCTGGAGCAGGCGGATCACTTGAGATCAGGAGTTCGAGACCAGCCTGACCAACATGGTGAAATCCCGTCTCTACTAAAAATACAGAATTAGCCAAGGGTGGTGGCACATGCCTGTAATCCCAGCTACTCTGGAGGCTGAGGCAGGAGAATGGCTTGAACCAGGAGGCAGAGGTTGCAGTGAGTTGAGATCGCGCTGCTGCACTCTAGCCTGGGTGACAGAGCAAGACTCCATGTTAAAAAAAAATGAAAGAAAATGAAATGTCAGGGCTTTCTAAATTTATTATTCTGTGGTGAAAAGTTAAGCCTTGGAAACTGGGTTATGCCATATAGCTGTTTTTCTTCTCTCCTGCAAGGACTGTTGCTTCTTGACTTGTGTGTTGACATGTTACATAGTAATCAGACTCCCTGGTCTATATTCAAACCTAGAGTAAATGACATTGGAGAAAGAGGCCCTTGCGAGTGCTACCGCTTTACATTAGAATGTTAAGCAACCCCCTGAGAGTATGATCAATAGCAGCCAATCAAATCTTATATCTGTACATTAGCCTTTGTACGGAAAACGTAATTCTGTTCAGCACCTCTATTTTTCCCTATATAAATGATCTTCATTCCACACCCCTGCACTGGGAGTACTGATTGCCATTCTTCCACGTTCACGTGTCTCCAGAAGACCGCTCTCACATGCTGTGCTTGAAAAAACTCTTTTAACCGGATCCTGAGCCTTTTGATTATTTTAGGTTGACAAGCACTGGATTAACTTTCTAAAATTTCTAAAATTTCTCCTTTAATTCTCTCTCATCTGCTCAAAAACCTCCAGAGGACTCTGTTCTGTTTCTAGCTGTTTAGGCGAGTATGTGGCCCAGAGCAGGAACTTCATACATATTTGTTGAATAAATCCAGTTGGACAGCTGGTGGTTAAGAGTCTTGGCCTGGTGCTCGATCCAGACTCCACTACCTGGCCCTTTCTGGGTCATCCAGCAGAGCAGAAAGAACTTGGGCTTCAGGGTCAGGCAGACTTGGGCTGACATTTCAAGGCCCACACTTCCGTTCCAACTTTGCGAGCTCAGACCACTTCCCTAACTGCTCTGAGCTTTGTTTTCTTTACTCTACAGTGGGATACTTGTAACTGCTTTGTAGTATGGTTATAAAGATGAAAAGACATGACTATATGGGAAGCACATGGTATGATACTTGGTGGCACATAGTAGGCAATCAAATAATAACATTGCAGGTGGCACATAGTAGGTGTCTATCTAATTTGGGTATATAGATTTGTGTGCATGTGTGAGAGAGAATTAAAGTATCGTGTACCAAGTGCCGAACTTGACTCTCAGCACATAACAGATGTCAATAAATATTACTTCGTGTGACCTCTATCAGTCTTCTACAAACATTGTTTTTCACACGGACCGGCCTCTTCTCCAGAGGCGTAAGCAACACAGTGTGATGTTTTCTTCTTGTCTCTCCTCTCTCCTTCATCTCAGTTATCCTCCTAAAACAAACCTCAGCAAAGAAGAGCGAATGAGGAAAATGAACAGAACTTGCTTATTGTGTCGAAGAAAACTGCACGCTAAGTGATTTGAAGTGCAGTAACCCAAACGCTTGCCCCTCTTGAGTTCATCAAATACTGTTTTGTGACCTGGTGCTTCATTTACACAGGGTGAAGTCATCACAAAGCTCATCTCTTGCTATGGAGCAGTGGTTCCTTCTTCCAAGGGTGGTCCCCAGACCAGCAGCATCAGCATCACGTGGGTACTTGTTAGAAAGGCAGACTCCCTGGCCTGACTCCAGGTGGCTTACACGAGAAACTGTGGTGCGGGGCCTGGAAATCTGCATTTCTGCAAGTCCACTGAGTGATTCTGTTGCTGGTTGAAGTTTGACAACCACTAGTGGAGATGTTACGAAGATAGCAGCAGACAACATTTTTAGCATAGAGGAGTTCAAAGGTCAGTTTTACAGGCTTTGGAAATGCAATTTGGGTCTTTGGGTTGATGTTTTTGTGCCATTTAAACTCATTTCTTTGGGGGTCCGGTACTTGGAACAGGTCTGCTGCTGGCTGTGTATTTGTATTTCTAAAGTAGTACCCAGTACTCTTGAGCCCATTTCTGCTTCTGAGTGTTTTCTTGTGTTCTTCCTCTTCTTTGTTTTTTGAGACAGAGTCTCACTCTGTCGCCAGGCTGGAGTGCAGTGGCGCAATCTCGGCTCCTTGCAACCTCTGCCTCCCGGGTTCAAGCGATTCTCCTGCCTCGGTCTCCAGAGTAGCTGGGACTACAGGCATGTGCCACCATGCCTAGCTAATTTTTGTATTTTTAGTAGAGATGGGGCTTTACCATGTTGGCCAGGATGGTCTCGATCTCTTGACTTTTTGATCTGCCTGCCTCAGCCTCCCAAAGTGCTGGGATTACAGGCATGAGACACCGTGCCCATCCTCTTTTTCTGGAAGACTATCTCCCCTCTTTCCCTCCCATCCAAGTCTTCCCTGTCTTAAGTTTCAGACAAAGTCTCTTTGATGGCCCCTCTATATCTCTAAGGCCTAGTCACCTCTCCCTCCACTGAGTTACATGACCTCTTTTTCTGCTCTCAGCTTTTTGAGTGTGGAAATTTCTCCTTTTCATCTCTGTGTTCCCCATCCCCTTGAGAAAGGCTTTGGTATAACATGAGTTCAAGAATATTAGACATTGGGAGTAAGTCACCAGGACAAGGTAAACCACGCCTTGGAGAATATTACCCGCAACTGTATAGAGTTACAGAGAAGAGTCCCCATGGATCTCATTGACTGTATATGGGACCAGTTGGTGGCTGGGTCGTTGTCATGGTTGAAGAGCCAGTGGCACCAGCATGGTTTACACAAAAGTCCTGGACAAGAAGCTTTTCTGGTGATCTACTGGGCAGCCTTTTAATCTAAACTCATCAGAAATTCCACTTTAGAGCTCCCACTTAAGAGTGATAGAAACTGCTATATCATGGAGCATGTCCATAGGAATATTCCTGGGATGGCAAGGGGACTTAGAACCATGCTGAATGCAGAACCAGGAGTGAGAAATCTCACATCTGCCACAAAGAGCTGAGGATCTGCCATGCGGCAGAATGATTAGATTTATCCTGCCCATCCAAGTCTTCTTGAAGTTTGACAACTGCTAGTGGAGATGTTATGAAGATAGAAGCAGACGTTTTTAGCACGGGTAGAACTGGAGAGTAAATGAACTAAAATGCCAGCTCTCTGACTTACTTGCTAATGTTGTACTAGCCTCCAGCTCAGTCCCTGGCTGGCACAGAGTGGATACTCAATAAATATTTGTTGAATGAATGAATGAATGAATGACCCAATGAAAGCTATAGGCAGAGGTAACACAAAGGCAGATTTGCGCTTGCATAAACGCAGTTAACAGACTTTCTAACAATTCTCTATAATGTGAGTGCCTTAAGGCTGAGCTAGCTGCTGTAATTTTCTGGATAGCAGTGTCTTGCACAAAGCCTGGGAAGCTGTTTGTAAGCCATAGGAATTGATAGTGGTAGTGTGAGCTCTCCCGGAAAATGGTGGACTGGATGACTAGTTGGAGGAAGGTTATCAAAGGGGATTTGATGCAAATGGGTACTAGACTAGAAGACCTTGAAGTCCCTTTCATCCTGGAGGTGCTATGTTTTAGGGCCAGCTGAAACACACATTTGCTGCCTCAAGGGCCCTTGTGGTGAATTCATTCATCTTAGGAATGGGGTCAAAGTAGCATCTTTGTTAGCATAGACTGGAAGCTGGCTAGCTGCCCTTTTCCAGGGTTTATTGAACAACTGGCCACTGGCTTATGTGTTTTAGAAATAGAGGAGGCTATAAAGCTTCTGATGCTCTGAGTGTGTCTGAAGATTAAGGAAATTTAAATTTTGTTCTAGAGTCTCTCAAGCAATGGACAATCAAGGTAGGTGCATTTCAAAGAAATGCAAAAATCTTTCAAAAGATGAAAGATCAAAGTTCTTGAGTATGTATCTTCTGTAAACAAGGGTGATGAGGGTCAATAGAAAGGGAAGATGCCTGGGAAGGAGGGTGTGGCCCTGAGAACAGACACCATAAAGTGTTAATCACTGCCCATCTTAATTAGCCTGTAGACTCCAGTACACAGAAACATAATTTTATTTCCTGAAAATTGCAAACCATCCAGTTTTATTATAAGCCTTTTTTCTCACTCCCAAAACTGCTTATCTGTTTCACGTATGCACAGGGAAAGTCTTTATTGTCAACATCTGTTTTATGGGTTGTATTTTCTTTTTAATTCAGTTCAAAATACTTAAAAACTGTTTCATTTGATTTCTTCTTTAATCCAAGGATTATTGAAATGTGTGTTAGTTTTCAAACACCAAGATCAATCTGGAACTTAGGTTTCATTTTCAGTTTTCTAATAATTTTTATAAAATAACTTTCCACCTTTTTTTTTTCTGTTACTTTCCTTCAAAAGGAACCTGGCTATTTACTTTTCCTTATACTTGAGGAAAGTCAGCCTCCAGTTCAGATCCCTACCTTTCACTCACCCTTACCTGAAGACCATGGTTCTGGCATTCAAGGCTTTTCACAACCTGGTCTTAATGCAACTTTTCAGGCTTGAGAATAATGTCTCCATTATAAGCACCAACACAACTAGACTATTTTCCATTTTCCAAATGTTTGATTCTGTTTATTTTGTTTTCTATGAGAGAAACTCACTCCCCAACCCTTTATGGAAAATATCATTCAAAACACATTTGGAAAATCCCTTACTCCAATAAGTCTTTTTCTGGTCTCTCAGTGCGCTGTCTTCCACCTTGAAATCTTTGCAGCTCTCTTTTTAAAAAATACCTCCTTTTACTGTCTTCATAATATCAAGATCATTTCCTTTCTTTTCTCTCTTATTAAAACCTAAAATCCCCTTCTTACAAGACAGCCTAGATGTGTGTTTGTCCCGAACTGGGCACTCTATAAATACCTATCGAAACAAACAAATCATGATTTTCCCCTTTCCTCAGTGTACCTGATTGGCTAATATTTTATGTTTTGCTGCAATGGGAACATTCAGAGGTAGAAACAGAATCTGGGAGTGAGAGAAACTTGCAGGAAATTTTAGGAGTCTTTAGTTCTTAATTATTTTATAGATATAAGCTGACAGAAGGGGAAAGATTTCACAGCCACAGAAAGTGTGCTGCTTGAAGAAGACCCTGTTTTTTGTTTTCCAGGACCCTGCAGTGATGGGAAGCAAGAGCTTAGGGCCTCTTTCACGAGCTCATTAACTCTTTATAGGAAACAAAAACCACTGACTAATAGAGTGATTGTATAACAATTGACATAAATATTAATGAGGAAAATGCCAGTTTTCTTGCACCAACACCCACTAAGGCCTATATAAGGTTTATGGGAGAAGGAAGATTTTGGTTTCCAGCAGACCCAGCTGTGGGTAAAGCAGGATCTCACCTTTTAGCACCGTGACTTCTGACCATTGCAGTTCCCTCCTCAGCAGGCGGGTTTCAGAGGTCAAGGCTACCTCCCCGTGCCACTTGGCTAATGTGGCACACGCCAACGGAGTCCGCGTGGAGTCGACCCCCCGGGCTGCCCCAGCCTCTGTCTGCCCCCCCCACCTTCCACACTGCTTGTCCCTTGCCAGAGACCTGCCACATTCCCGGCAACGTTGGAATCTGCGGGGCCTGTGGAGAAAACACCCTGAACGGCCACGAGAAGGAGACCATGCAGTTCCTGAACGACCGCCTGGCCAACTACCTGGAGAAGGTGCACCAGCTGGAGCGGGAGAACGCGGAGCTGGAGAGCCAACTCTGTGAGAGGAGCAAGTGCCACGAGTCCAGCATGTGCCCGGACTACCAGCCCTACTTTCACACCATCGAGGAGCTCCAGCAGAAGGTGAGGTTGGCGGTGTACCAGATCAGGGCTCAGGAATCTGCTTACTGCCCATTGGCTAAATCTGGCCCACCACCTGTTTTTGCAAATAAAGTTTTATTGGTTCATGGACATGCTCATGCATTTGTGTGTTGTCTGCAGCTGCTTTTGTGCTACAGTGGCAGGGGTTCAGTGGTTGTAATGGAGACTGTACAGTCTGCAAAGCCTAAAATATTTACTATCTGACCCTTTACAGAAGAAGATGACTGACCCTGGGTCAGCAGTGGATTTTTTTTAAATGTGGAAAGAGAATCTCTTGAGTGAAGATGAATGGGAATTTGTAAAGGATGAGATGTAGAATTTATCTCTCCAGGATTCAGAGTTCATGCTTACTTAGCTTCAGCACAATTTTAATTCCTAAATCGTAGTCACAAAAACCATGCTAATTTTATGAAAACCATGCAAAAACTGTGCTGAGTTTATGAAAGCAGTAAACAGAGCAAAAGGAGTGTTTCCTAACATCCTTGCCAAGGCAGTGTCTATCCACACAACCGCATCAACCCCTTATGGGTATCTGTTGTCACCTTTGATGATCCAGTCAAAGCTTCTGAAGAGCCTGATTCTTAGTTTTGGAGACAGGAAGACAAAGAATGTTAAAATAGGGGTCACAGAAACCTGGCTAGATTCAGAGAAGACCTGTGGGGAGGTTGGACAACCAGAGGAAATAATTTATTTAGAATGGATCCTACTTTATCTAAAACATTCATAGCCAGTCCACTCTTATGTGGCCTAGATTCTGGACTTTTTTTTTTTTTTTTTTTTTTTTGAGGCGGAGTCTTGCTCTGTCACCCAGGGTGGAGTGCAGTGGCGTGATCTTGGCTTACTACAACCTCTGCCTCCTGTGTTGAGTGAATCTTATGCCTCAGCCTCCTGAGTAGCTAGGATTTCAAGCATGTATCACCACTCCCAGCTAATTTTTGTATTTTTAGTAGAGATGGGGTTTCATCATGGTGGACAGGCTGGTCTTGAACTCCTGACCTCAGGTGATCCACTTGCCTCAGCCTCCCAAAGTCCTGGGATTGTAGGTGTGAGTCACCGCGCCTAGCCGATCTTCTTATTTCTATTGGGCTAAGCACCATATCCGGCAAAATGAAAGCAAGTCTTCGTTACATGTTCAGTTTGCTACTGTCTTCCGTCTCCTGGTTCCTTTGACTCTATGCCTTCATCCTTTGCCAAGAAGTCTCTTGCACATCTTCCTTCTCACACCATGAAAGCATCTCTTGCATGTTTGGGAGTTTGTGTTGTCCAGGGGGATGTTGTAGTTTCAACTTCAGCCAAGGAAACTTCCTCTCACCTGAGGCTATCGGTGTCTCTGGGATCAGTAAATCACTCAGTGAGCTTACTTTCTTATCCCAGATTCTGTGCACCAAATCTTATGACAATAGTCTGGCTGTGCAAATAGACAATGCCAATTTGCTGGGGATGACTAGTGAGTTGGGGTCAGAGGGGGATGGGGAAGAGCCAGACACCTACTTTGGCTGCTTCTGTCTCATGTGGCATTAGGGTGTCATCAACCCAGACCCCAACTGAATAGTTACAGCAGGAGAGAACAAAGGGCATTAACCTCAAGATCCCAGAAAACTATCTGCTCTCCAGTGGTTTAGCATTAACAGTTTATAACATGCTAGAATGCATCATCTACCTGGTAAGACACTTGTGAAGCAGGCAGGCAGGGATAGCATTTCCTCCACAGGTGGGCTTGGGGTGCTGGTGTGACTTGCCAGAAGCCATGTGACTACTGAGTGGCAGAGCTGGGACTTGGCCTTAAATTTTGTACCAAATTTTCCTTTCTTGAGGCCATTTCCTGGGGGACTCTATTGCCTAAATATGTTTCTATGCTGCAGCTTGATTAATTTGTGAGTCCTGATAATTCATTGCAAAAATCATGTCCATAGCCTAAAATGAAAACGTGTGAAAGCCAAAGGGTTTCACATCACCTGAGAAGGGTCTGTCCTCAGTGCTGGAAGGGGTACTGTGTTTTATCATCTTTCTTCAGGGCACTGTGCAAGTCTCACTCTTCTAGATCTAAAGAAAGCCATTTCCTTCCTCTCACTCTGGCAATGTGGCTTTTACTCCAAGAGGGAATCCAGGGACCCTTTGAATGTGGCGGCGGCAGGGGACGGGGGTTGTAGAGAGGGGTCTGCAGTGATTGCACCATGTTGCAAATGCCTGGTTACTTTGCCACCTCCCTTTTGGGCCATCTGCCTGTAAAGGCAGGTGCTGGCTGCGTGTCCGTCACAGTATCCTCAGTACCAGCTGCTCTACTTGGTTCATCTCACGTGCTTAGTATTAACTGAGTGGGGAACATCCTGTGGCTTTCTGGGCTTTGAGCACACTACACAGGAAAAGCCAACTCACAATTACATGGCAAAGGGCAGGCCAGTGGACTTAGAGCTGTGAGCTGGGAGTCACGTCCTGGTGCCCCTTCCTGCTCTCTAACTGTAACTCCTGCACCTTCCCTGTTACAGATACGAGACAGAGCACTGGCCGCAGCAGCCGGTGCAGGCTGACATCTGTGGTCTGCGCAGGGTGTCGGACAACCTCGCCCTCGCCAAGTGTGACCTGGAGGCCCAGCTGGAATCCCCGAAAGAAGAGCCGCTTTGCCTCAAGAAGAACCACGAGCAGGTGTATGGCCTTTGGTGTGATGCATCGAGACTTTCTGGAGGTGAATTCAGGCTCATTTGGGGAAAAAAATGGTCTTCCTTCCGCTTGGGATTGACGCTGTGCAGGTGAGCTATGGCTTTTGATGGGAGATTGCTTTTCATCCACAGCCTCTGGAAGCTGCTGGGCTGGTGCAGGCAGCAGTTCATCTTCAGAGCAGCATAGGGAAATGACTGGGGAGAATGGGAAGTGGGAGTTGAGAGTTTGAGTGGAAGGCAGTTGGGGGGCCTACAGGGGGGTCATACTCCTCTGATGACCACAGGAAGCCTGCACTCTGAGGGGTCCGCTGGGAGACAAGCTCTGGATGGAGCTGGATATCGAGCCCGCCACTGACCTGAGCAGGGTGCTGGGGGAGATTCGAGGTCAGTACGAGGCCATGGTGGAGACCAAACACGAGGATGTGGAGCAGTGGTTCCAAGCCCAGGTGAGGGGCACTGCTGAGCTGTGGGGACTGGCTTCCATCTGGGCAGGGAGGTGACCATGCCTCTCTGTGCTCCAGTCTGAAGGCATCAGCCTGCAGGCTATGTCCGGCTCTGAGGAGCTGCAGTACTGCCAGTTGGAGATCCTGGAGCTGAGATGCACCGTGAACGCCCTGGAGGTGGAGCTTCAGGCTCAACACATGCTGTTGAGTCCCTCTGCACATGTGGGAGACACAGCTTGGCTCCCACTACCCATGAGCAGTTTTCTGGGGTCAGTACAGGCCTTAAATACCAACCACAGACTCAGCTTAAACCTTGGTTTCGTCTCCTTTGGAAGCACTTTCTTCTAGATGTGGATGCTGAGTCAATCAACATTAATGCAGGACAGAGGGCTCTGATCTTAAAGGTCTACCACGAAGAGCAGTAGCACAGTGTTAATTCTTCTGGCCGAAGACAGCTAAAGGCTGTTAGATTGCTCTCTGGATCTGGCCATGTCTAGGGGTGTCACGATCTTAAGAGGTTGGAAGCAGAGAGCCGTGATTTTTAACTTGCTTCCTCCTTTCTTTGCTATCATGGAAGGACTGTCTGCAGAACACCCTGTGTGAAGCGGAGCTGGCCCAGAGGCAGAGCCTCATCAACACTGTGGAGGACCAGCTGTCCGACATCCAGGCTGACTTGGAGCGGCAGAACCAGGAGCACCAGGTGCTGCTGGACGTGAAGGCCCAGCTGGAGAACGAGATTGCCACATACCAGAACCTTCTGGAGAGCGAGGACTGCAGTGTATCCTGTTGTTGTCTATGTCAACACTGTGTGCAAAGAGAACTTCTCTTGGGAATAACCTAAAAGGAGCTCTGGAGGCCAGCTGGGGGTGGCATTGCAGATCCCATCTTTGGAGACAAACTTGCTACCAGTAGACCTGGTGAGCTAATGCCTGCCTAGATGTAGATGAGGGTGTGCAGGAGTTTTCAGGTCATGGCATTTGTTTTGCTGACCACGCTGTGCTCCCGGTTGCTGGCCACTCCCACAGAGGGCTAAAATACTGAGTGCCCAGCGTGTTAGGTTTTGCTAAATTCTCTCCGGAAGAAGTATTCCAATAACGAGTATCTTTGTGCTCACAGCATTTTAAAGTATTGCTAAGGGCATGTGCGTGTACTCTTTCATTTTAGTTCCACAATAGCCCTGTGAAAAGAGTAAGAGGGCTGATCTACCCCTCTAAGCACTAAGGAACACTATTAGGGGCAGTGTTTAAGTGGAGTCGGTGGCTGACATCCGGGTGGTCCTTGTTCCTCTGGCCTTCCTGCCTTTCTCTCTGCTGTGTTCCTTCCATGTGGGATGTGACCCTGGCCTTGCACACAGGTATGCTGAGTGCTGGTCTGAGCTCCACTGTGGACTTTGGGCACATCATTGTCCCTTTCAGGCTTAGAGAGACCTCTAGGGTCTAAAGTCCTTTTTCACTCTTTAATTCTAAAGTGTCTATAATATACTTTTGTCTTTCACATACTTCTCATGCCAATGTTTTAAACACCATTTTTTCTCTACGCAGATTTCCCTGCAACTCGTGCGTGACCCCAGCCTTCAGCACCCCCAGTCCAACCCCTGCAGCCTGTGCCCTCTGCTCCCGGGCCACCCATGGGCCCTGCTCATCAACTGGATATTGACACACTCCTCAGCCCGAGGTGCTGGGAAAGGGGAGGCATCTTCAGCCCCTTAGGCTCCACTCTGCAGGCCTGCTACCTGGGCTTTGCCTCCCTGGCCAGCCAGGCAGGAGACTGAAGAGAGACGGTGCCACTCTGTGGATAGGTTTCTGAGTCTAGCAGCTCAGCCCCTGTGGCTGGATTTGTGTTTCCTCCCCTCAAGGTGTCTTGAGTGCTCCATTTTCTCTCTTCTGTTGCCTCCTGATCTCTCTGAGATGGGGCAGGGACTCTTGTTTTTATTTTGCTATTAGACTTCACTTCTGCAGCAGAATGGGCCCAATACATTCTGGCCTCAGCCTCTCCTTCCCATGTGGAGTGCCTTGCTGGGAACTCCTTGGGCCACCTGCACCTGTAGACGGGGGTTGTGGCTGGCTCACCAGAGTGGTTCTGGGAGATGGCAAAGCCAGTGAAGACCAGGGTTAAAAATGGGACTCCAGCAAAGTGGCACAGAGGAGAGATACCCAACCTTTGACCTGACCAATTTGGAGACAGATTAACAGACAGAGCTTTTAAAATACAGACACTAAGTAAAATTTCCCTTTTATCTGGATAAGCCACCTGGTCCTTGTGCAAAGGAAGAGCTCAAGTCAGTGGTCTGCAGCACTACAGACCATTGCAAAACTCTGAAAATATTAAATGATGGTAATTGCTATCAGTCTAGAAAGGCCCAAACAACCTGGTCCATCCAAGCTCCCCAGTAAGCCCCACTGGTGAGTCCTGCAGCTCTCCGGCTTGAAATTTGCAGACAATAGAACATGAACCAGAGGCTCCAGAACAGGTTACTGAAATGAAGCTTTTAGGATGGCATGCCCATTGTGAGCAAGGCACAGGTTGGGGCTTCGCAGACACTGTGTCACGGGCCCCACATCAGCCCTATAAAGAAGCAGCAGCTGTTATTATTCTCAGCTGGTGGCTGAGTCAAGACTGGAAACCCAGTCTCTTTGAACCAGATCCAAACTCCATTCTTTGGAAGCTTTGAGGGGGAAATAAATTAGACATGAGAAGGTTTAGAAGAGTGGTCCTCCAGCCGGTAGCACCAGCATCACCTGATAACTTACTAGACATGCACATTCTTGAGCACCACCCCTGATTTTCAGAACCAGCAGTCTGTTTTATTACGACTTGCAGGTGATTCTGATGTTGGTTCAAGTTTGAGAACCACTGGGTTGGGGGGTTTATTTGAGGAGTGAGCCCCTGACTAGCCAGATCCTTTACAGAAGGGGCTGGTCTTGCCCTCTTGGTATGTCATCCAGTGAGGAATCCCTCATTCCATCAGGATAGAGCCTTTCTCTTTCACATTGCAAAACTCTGAAAATGTTTAATGGTGGTTATTTCTATCAGTCTAGAAGGGCCCAAACAAGCTGACCCATTCAACCTCCCCAGTAACACCCACTGGTGAGTCCTTCCGGCAACTGTCCTGCTTGGAATTTGCAGACAATAGAACATGAATCAAAAGCTTCATATTTTGATAGTCATGGCTGAGAATCAGCCCATACCCAGAATTCAGAATCACAGCTGGCTAGAGAAGAGAAGCAGTGAGTTCCCCATCCTTGGAGACAAGCAGAGGCTTCAGAATCACTGGTGGGGATGTTGAGGGGAGCACTTAGGCAACTGATAGGGCTGGTTGAGATGGCTGTAGGAGGTCTTCTGGCCACCGCCCCCAACTCTGTTTCTAAGTCTTCTTGATCAGTAAAACCACAGGCATTGAAGTGGAACCACCAAACCTACTCTAGAAGTTGGTTTTCGCCTTCCCTTTCTACTCTGTGAATTCTCTGAATCACCGTAGTTTGCTGAAAAATTTACAAGTACCTGGTTTAATCCAGCCTTTCTTGGGACAGAGCTGTGGTGCTGGAGGGAGCCCCAAGGCTGGAGGGAGCTTAAGTGAGAATCTGGTTGCTCTGCCTGCAACTGCTCTCAAGCCCGGGGTCCTACTTCTTGGTCACTGCTCATGTAGATAGGACTGATTTGCCTGAGAGACATTGGTATTTCCAGCATAGGAAGCTCAGAAAGGGTCAGAGGCTGCCACAGCCTCCCCTCCTGTGTTCTTTTTCTCAAGTGGTAAAAGTATTTTGGCA
>CAUYLG010052983.1:0-23413 GCA_963573385.1 Cacajao melanocephalus
ACAAACCAATAAAGTTTCTATATTCAGGTTAACTTACAAGAAAGTTTCCATGACCTTAGGACAGGGAAGCATTTCTTAAATAGAACATAGAGAGCATTAATTGTAGAAATATATATATATATATATATATATATATATATACACACACACACACACACACACACACACATATATATTTTTATATTTATATATATATTTATATATATTGGGAGGCCTCAGCCTCCCAAGTAGCTGGGATTACAGGCACACACCACCATGCTGGCTAATTTTTTGTATTTTTAGTAGAGACGGGGTTTCGCCATGTTGACTAGGCTAGTCTTGGACTCCTGGGCTCAAGCAATCCACCACTTCAGTGTCCCAAAAGTGCTGGGATTACAGGCATGAACCACTGTGCCCAGCCTAATCATAGACATATTTTAATAAACTGAACTACATTAAAATTTAAAATTTCCATCTGTCAAAGACTATTTAAGGTAACCCACAGAGTGAAAGAAGGTATGTGCAACAAGCATAACTAACAAAGGGCTCGTAACCAGGCCCGACCCTGCTTAGCTTCCGAGATCAGATGAGATCAGGTGCATTCAGGGTGGTATGGCCATAAAGGGCTCATATTCAGAATACATGAGGAATGCCTACAAATCAATAAGGAAAAGACAAGACTATATATAAACTGGCTAAAGACGTTAACAGGCACTTCAGAAGACAGACTATCAATCTGATTAATCATGAGGAAAAAATAAGTTGAAAACCCATAGAAATACCACTATATACTCAACAGAATGGTTAAAAGTAAAAAGACTGACAACAGCAAGTGTTGGCAAAAGAGCAGAGGAATGTAAACAATCATACTCTGCTAGTGGAAATGTAAATTGATATAATCGCTAATGGAAAAGAGTTTGGCAATTTCGACTAAAATTGAAGATATTTACATTCTATGACCCAACAAGCCATTCTGAACATATACACAACTGAAATGCTTGTACATGTGCACCAAGAGCTATGCATAAGAATGTTCATAAGTATTATTGCCCATAATAGCCAAAAAATTGGAAAAACCTCAAAATCTCATCAACAGTAAAATAAATAGTGGTATATACTTACTACATAAAAATACCTTATAGTATGCTATACAGAAACACTACTATATACCATGCCATTTAGAATACAGAATTGTAATATACATTTACTGTACAGATATAAAAACAAACTAAAACTGATAATTACTTGAATGAATTTCAAAAACATAATGTTGAATGAGAAAACCCATAAACAAAAGAATACAGACTGAATAAATTGTTTATTTGATATAAAGTTCAGAAAACAGAAAAAGTTAAACTACAATATTCAGGGATATATGCTTAGGTGGTAAGAAGTAAGAAAAGCAAGAGAGTTATGATTATAACAATTCTAATACTGAACATTCTAGGGTGACTGAAAGGCAAAGAAATGGAGAGAAGCTTTGGGGTTACTAATAATACTCTATTTCTTTACCTAGGTGGTACCCATACAAGTGTTCTGCTTTGTAATAAATCACTGAGCTTTATGTTTCTGCTTTGTGCATTTTTCTATGTGTATTATAGTTCATAATTTTAAAAGGATAAAATATGGGTCAAATTCATTTCAAGGTTAATAATTATGCTGGGAATAATATATAGACATGAAGCTAAATTCTTCAAAGGTTTAAATTATAGTAATTCTCCATATAACAACATTGTGGCCAACTAGGGACCACATATACAATCGTGGTCCCATAAAAATATAATGGAAGCTGAAAAGTTCCTATCATCTAGTGACATGACAATGATTGTCACCAAGATGTGTAGGCCTAGGCTAATGTGAATGTTTGTGTCTAAGTTTTTAACAAAAATGTTTAAGAAGTTAAAAAAAAAGTTTTTAATAGAAAAAAGCTTATAAAGATATAAAGAAAATACTTTTGTATAGCTGCACATTGTGTTTGTTTAAGCCAAGTGTTATTACAAAAGAGTCAAAAACTTTTAAAATAGTTAAGTTTATAAAGTTAAAAAGTTACAGTAAGTTAAGATTGATTTACTACTGAAGAAACACAAATATGTTTCACAAATTTAGTATATCCTAAGTGTACAGTGTTTATAAAATCCACAGTAGTATACAGTAATGTCCTAGTCTTCACATTCACTCACTACTCACTCACTGACTCACCCAAAGCAACTTATAGCCCTGAAAGCTCCATTCATGGTAAATGCCCTATACAGGTGTGATATGGTTTGGCTGTGCCCCCACCCAAATCTCATCTTCAACTGTAGCTCCCATAATACTCCTGTGTTGTGGGAGAGACCTGGTGGGAGATATTTGAATCATAGGGGCAGTTTCCCCCATACTGTACTTCTAGTAGTGAATAAGTTTCAAGAGATCTGAAGGTTTTATAAGGGGTTTCCCCTTTTGCTTGGCTCTCATTCTCTCTTGCCTGCCACCATGTAAGACACGTCTTTCTCCTTCCACCATGATTGTGAGGCCTCCCGAGCTGCATGGAACTGTGAATCCATTAAAGCTCTTTTTTTTTTTTTTTTAATAAATTACCCAGTCTCAGGTATGTCTTTATCAGCACCGTGAAAATAAACTAATATAGTAAATTGGTGCCAGGAGTGGGGTGCTGCCATAAAGATACCCAAAAATGTGGAAGCAACTTTGGATCTGGGTAACAGGCAGAGGGTGGAACAGTTTGGAGTGCTCAGAAGAAGACAGGAAGATGTGGGAAAGTTAGAAACTTCCTAGAAACTTGTTGAATGGCTTTGACCAAAATGCTGATAATGACATGGACAATGAAATCCAGGCTGAGATAGTCTCAGATGCAGAGGAGAACTTGCTGGAAACTAGAGTAAAAGTGACTCTTGCTATGTTTTAGCAAAGACATGGTGGCACTTTGCCCCTGCCGTAGAGATTTGTGAAACTTTGAACTTGAGGGAGATGATTTAGGGTATCTGGCAGAAGAAATTTCTACACAGCAAAGCATTCAAGAGGTGACCTGAGTGTTGTTAAAAGCATTCGATTTCAAAAGACAAACAGAGCATAAAAGTTGGAAAAAATTGCAGACTGACAAAGCAATAGGAAAAAAACCACACTTTTCTGAGGAGAAATTCAAGCCAGCTGCAGAAATTTGCATAAGTGAAAAGGAGCCAAATGTTAAACATCAAGACAATGGGGGTGATTTCCACCAAGATGGCCGAATAGGCATAGCTCCGATGTGCAGTTCCCAGCAAGAGTGACGCAGAAGGTGGGTGATCCCTGCATTTCCAACTGAGGTACCAGGTTCATCTCATTGGGACTGGTTAGACAGTGGGTGCAGCCCAAGGAGTGCAAGCCGAAGCAGGGTGAGGCATCGCCTCACCTGGGAAGCACAAGGGGCCAGAGAACTCCCTCTTCTAACCAAGGGAAGCCATTAGGGACTTTTCCTGACACTCTGGCTCAGATACTGTGCTTTTCCCAGGGTCTTCACAACCCACAGACCAGGAGATTCCCTCTGATGCCTACAACACCAGTGCTCCAGGTTTCCAGCACAAAACTGGGTCGCAGTTTTAGCTGCAGCAGTTTTTTGTTTTTTTTTCTCTCATACCCCAGTGGCATCTGAAAGGCCAGTGAGACAAAAACTGCTTATTCCCCTGAAAAAGGGGGCTGAAGCCAGGGGGGGAATCCCCCCAAGTGATCTAGCTCAGCGGGTCCCACCCCCATGAAGACCAGCAAGCTAAGATCCACTGGCTTGAAATTCTTGCAGCTAGCACAGCTCGAATGTCCCAGGTCGAGCTTGGTGGGGGGATGTCCACTCAGAGACCCCATCCAAAGGTCACCAACTTCAAAGACCAAAGGTAGATAAATCCACAAAGATGGGAAGAAACCAGCACAAAAAGACTGAAATCTCCAAAAACCAAAACACCTCTTCTCCTCACAACTCCTCACCAGCAAGGGAACAAAATTGGATGTAGAATGAGTTTGACAAATTGACAGAAGCAGGCTTCAGAAGGTGGGTAATAACAAACTTCCCCGAGCTAAAGGAGCATGTTCTAACCAGATGTAAGAAAGCTAAGAACCTTGAGAAAAGGTTAGACGAAATGCTAACTAGAATAACAAGCACAGAGAAGAGCATAAACAACTTGATGGAGCTGAAAAACACAACACAAGAACTTTGTGAAGCATACACAAGTTTCAATAGCTAAATCAATCAAGTAGAAGAAAGGATATTAGAGATTGAAGATCAACTCAATGAAATAAAGTGAGAAAGCAAGATTAGAGAAAAAGGAGTGAAAAGAAATGAACAAAGCCTCCAAGAAATAAGGATTATTTGAAAAAACCAAATCAATGTTTGATGGGTGTATCTGAATGTGATGGGGAGAATGAAACCAAGTCAGAAAACATTCTTCAGGATATTATTCAGGAGAACTTCCCCAACCTAGCGAGTCAGGCCAACATTCAAATTCAGAAAATACAGAGGACACCACAATGATATTCCTCGAGAAGAGCAACCCCAAGACACATAATGTCAGATTCACTAGGGTTGAAATGAAGGAAAAAATGCTAAAGGCAGCCAGAGAGAAAGGTCTGGTTACCCACAAAAGAAAGCCTATCACAGTGGATCTCTCAGCAGAAACCCTACAAGCCAGAAGAGTGGGTGCCAATATTCAACACTCTTAAAGAAAAGAATTTTCAGTCCAAAATTTCATATCCAGCCAACTGAGCTTCATAAGTGAAGGAGAAATAAAATCTTTTATGGACAAGCAAATGCTGAGAGATTTTGTCACCATCAGGCCTACCTTACAAGAGCTCCTAAAGGAAGCACTACACATGGAAAGGAACAACCAGTACCAGCCACTGCAAAAACATACCAAATTGTAAAGACCATTGACAGTATGAAGCAACTGCATCAACTAATGGGAAAAATAACCCACTAGTATCAAAATGGCAGGATCAAATTCACACATAACAATATTAAATGTAAATGGACTAAATGCCCCAATCAACAAAGACTGGCAAATTGGATAAAGTGTCAAGACCCATCGGTGTGCTGTATTCAGGAGACCTATCTTACATGCAAAGACATCCATAGGCTCAAATAATGGGATGGAGGAAGATTTACCAAGCAAACAGAGAGCAAAAAAAAAAAAAAAAAAAAAACGGGGGGGATGCAATCTTATTCTCTGATAAAATAGACTTTAAACAAACAAAAATCAAAAGAGACAAAGAAGGGCATTACATAATGGTAAAGGGATCAATGCAACAAGAAAGAGCTAACAATCCTAAATATATATGCACCCAATACAGGAGCACCTAGATACATAAAGCAAGTTCTTAATGACCTACAGAGAGACTTAAACACCCACACAATAATAGTGGGAGACTTTAACACCCCACTCTCAATATTAGACAGATCAATGAGACAGAAAATTAACAAGGATATCCAGGACTTGAACTCAGATCTGGACCAAGTAGACCTAATAGACATCTACAGAACTCTCCACCCCAAATCAACAGAATATACATTCTTCTCAGTACCACATCACACTTACTCTAAAATTGACCACATAATTGGAAGTAAATCACTCCTCAGCAAATGTAAAAGAACGGAAATCATAACAGTCTCTCAGACCATAGTGCAATCAAATTAGAACTCAGGATTAAGAAACTCACTCAAAACTGCACGGCTACATGGAAACTGAACAACCTGTTCCTGAATGACTACTGGATAAACAATGAAATGAAGGCAGAAATAAAGATGTTCTTTGGAACCAATGAGAATGAAGACACAATGTACCAGAATCTCTGAGACACATTTAAAGCAGTGTGTAGAGGGAAATTTATAGCACTAAATTCCCACAAGAGAAATGAGGAAAAATCTAAAATCAACACCCTAACGTCATGATTAAAATAACTAGGGAAGCAAGATCAAACAAATTCAAAAGCTAGCAGAAGACAAGAAATAACTAAGATCAGAGAAGAACTGAAGGAGACAGAAACTCAAAAAAACCCTTCAAAGAAATCAATTCATCCAAGAGCTGGTTTTTTGAAAAGATCAACAAAATAGACTGTTAGCCAGACTAATAAAGAAGAAAAGAGAGAAGACTCAAATAGGTGGAATAAAAAATGATAAAGGGGATATCACCACCAATCCCACAGAAATACAAACTACCATCACAGAATACTACAAACACATCTATGCAAATAAACCAGTAAATCTAGAAGAAATGGGTAAATTCCTCGACATTTACACCCTCCCAAAACTAAACCAGGAAGAAGTTGAATCCCTGAATAGACCAAGAAGAAGGTCTGAAATTGAGGCAGCAATTCATAGCCTACCAACCAAAAAAAGTCCAGGACCAGACAGGTTCACAGCAGAATTCTACCAGAGGTATAAAGAAGAGCTGGTACCATTCCTTGTGAAATTATTTCAAATAATACAAAAAGAGGGAATCCTCCCTAACTGATTTTATGAGACCAACATCATCCTGATACCACCAGGCAGGGACACAACTAAAAAAGAATATTTCAGGCCAATATCCCTGATGAACATTGATGCGAAAATCCTCAATAAAACACTGGCAAACCGAATCCAAAAGCACATCAAAAAGCTTATCCATCACAATCAAGTTGGCTTCATCCCTGGGATGCAAGGCTGGTTCAACATATACAAATCTATAAACATAATCCATCACATAAACAGAACCAAAGACAAAAACCACACAATTATCTCAACAGATGCAGAGAAGGCCTTTGACAAAATTCAACAGCCTTCATGCTAAAAACTCTCAATAAACTACGTATCTATGGAACGTATCTCAAAATAATAAGAACTATTTATGACAAACCCAGAGCCAATATCATACTGAATGGGCAAAAACTGGAAGCATTCCCTTTGAAAACCAGCACAAGTTAAGAATGCCCTCTCTCATCACTCCTATTCAACATAGTATTGGAAGTTCTGGCCAGGGCAGTCAGGCAAAAGAAAGAAATAAAGGGTAGTCAGTTAGGAAAACAGGAAGTCAAATTATCGCTATTTGCAGACAATATGACTGCATATTTAGAAGATCCCATCATCTCAGCCCAAAATCTCCTTAAGCCGATAAGCAACTTCAGCAAAGTCTCAGGATAAAAAATCAGTGTGTAAACATCACAAGTATTCCTATACACCAGTAATAGACAAACAGAGAGCCAAATCATGAGTGAACTCCCATTCACAATTGCTACAAAGAGAATAAAATATCTAGGAATACAACTAACAAGGGTGTGAAGGACCTCTTCAGGGAGAACTACAAACCACTGCTGAAGAAAATAAGAGAGGCTACAAACAGATGGAAAAACATTCCATGCTCATGGTTAGGAAGAATCAATATCATGAAAATGGCCATACTGCCCAAAGTAATTTATAGATTAATTGCTAGCCCCATCAAGCTACTATTGACTTTCTTCACAGAATTGCAGAAAACCACCTTAAACTTCATACAGAACCAAAAAAGAGCCCACAGAGCCAAGACAATCCTAAGCAAAAAAAAAAAAAAAAAAAAAAACAAAGCTGGAGGCATTACACTACCTGACTTCAATCTATACTACAAGGCTACAGTAATCAAAACAGATATATAGACCAATGGAACAGAACACAGGCCTCGGAAGTAAGACACACATCTACAACCATCTGATCTTTGACAACCCTGACAAAAACAAGCAATGGGGAAAGGATTCCCTATTTAATAAATGGTGTTGGGAAAACTGGCTAGCCATGTGCAGAAAGCTGAAAACACCTTATACAGAAATTAACTCCAGATAGATTAAAGATTTAAACATAAGACCTGACACCATAAAAACCCTAGAAGAAAACCTATGCAGTACCATTCAGGGCATAGGCATGGGCAAGGACTTCATGACCAAAACACCAAAAGCAATAGCAACAAAAGCCAAAATAGACAAATGGGATCTAATTAACTAAAGTGCTTCTGCACAGCAAAAGAAACTATCCAGAGTGAACAGGCAACCAACAGAATGGGAAAAAATTTTTGCAATCTACCCATCTGACAAAGGGCTAATGTCTAGAATCTATAAAGAACTGAAACAAATTTACAAGAAAAAAAACAAACAACCCCATCAAAAAGAGGGCAAAGAATATGAACAGACACTTCTCAAAAGACATTTATGCAGGCAACAAACATGAAAAAAAAAGCTCATCATCACTGGTCATTAGAGAAATGCAAATTAAAACCACACTGAGATACCATCTCATACCAGTTATAATGGCGATCATTAAAAAATCAGGAGACAACAGATGCTGGAGAGGCTATGGAAAAATAGAAATGCTTTTACACTGTTAGTGGGAGTGTAAATTAGTTAAACCGTTGTGGAAGACAATGTGGCGATTCCTCAAGGATCTAGAACTAGAAATACCATTTGATCCAGCAATCCCATTACTGGATATATACCCAAAGGATTATAAATCATTCTATTATAAAGACACATGCATACGTATGTTTATTGTGGCACTGTTCATAACAGCAAAGACTTGGAACCAACCCAAATACCCATCAATGATAGACTGGACAAAGAAAATGTAGCACAAATATACCATGGAATACTCTGCAGCCATAAAAAAGGATGAGTTCATGTCCTTTGCAGGGACATGGATGACACTGGAAACCATCATTCTCAGCAAATTGACACAAAAACAGAAAACCAAACACCGCATGTTCTCACTCATAAGTGGGTGTTGAACAATGAGAACACATGTACACAGGGAGGGGAACATCACACACTGGGGCCTGTGGGGTGGTGGGGGACCTGGGGAGGGATAGCAGGGGGTGAGGGGATAGGGGAGGGATAGCATTAGGAGAAATACCTAACATAGATGACAGGATGATGGATGCAGCAAACCACCATGGCACGTGTATAACTATGTAACAAATCTGCATGTTCTGCACATGTACCCCAACAACTTAAAACGTAACAAAAAAAGTAAAAAAAAAAAAAAAAAGACAATGGGGATAATGTCTCCAGGCCATGTCAGAGACCTTTGCAGCAGCCTCTCCCATCACAGGCCTGGAGGCCTAAGAGGAAAAAATGGTTTCATTGGCTGGACTCAGGACCCCCTGCTGTATGCAGGCAGCCTAGGGACTTGGTGCCCTGAGTCCCAGTTGCTCTAGCCATGACTAAAAGGGGCCAAGGTACAGCTCGGGCCATGGCTTCAGAGGGTGCAAGCCCAAGCCTTGGCAGCTTCCACATGGTGTTAGCCTGCAGGTGCACAGATCAAGAACTGGGGTTTGGGAACCTCCTCCTAGATTTCAGAGGATGTATGGAAGTGTCTGGATGTCCAGGCAGACATTGCTGCAGGGAAAGGGCCCTCATGGAGAATCTCTGCTAGAGCAGTGTGGAAGGGAAATGTGGGGTTGAAGCCCCCACAGAATCCCCACTGGGGCACTGCCTAGTGGAGCTGTGAGAAGAGGGTCACTGTCCTTCAAACCTCAGAATGGTAGATCCACTAAGAGCTTGCACTGTGCACCTGGAAAAGCCACACTCAATGCCAGCCCATGAGAGCAGCTGGGAGGGAGGTTGTACCTTGCAAAGCCACAAGGCTGGGGCTGCCCAAGACCATGGGAACCCACCTCCTGCAACAGTGTGACCTGGATGTGAGACATGAAGTCAAAGGAAATCATTTTGGAGCTTTTAAGATTTGACTGCCCTGCTGGATTTTGGACTTGCATGGGGCCTTTAGTCCCTTCGTTTTGGCCAGTTTCTCTCAATTTGGTGTGTTTATCTAATGTCTATACTGCCATTGTATCTAGAAAGTAACTAACTTTTGATTTGTCTCAGATGAGACTGTGGATTGTGGACTTTTGAGTTAATGCTGAAATGAGTTAAGACTTTGGGGGACTGTTGGGAAGGCGTAATTGGTTTTGAAATGTGAGGACATGAGACCCGGGAGGGGCCAAGGGCAGAATGATATGGTTTGGCTGTGTCCCCACCCAAATCTCATCTTGAATTGTAGCTCCCATAATTCCCATGTGTTGTGGGAAAAACCTGGTAGGAGATAATTGAATCATAGGGGCGGTTTCTCCCATACTGTTCTTGTGGTAGTGAATAAGTCTCAGATCTGATGGTTTTATAAGGAGTTTCCCCTTTCATTTGGCTCTCATTTTCTCTTGCCTGCGGCCATGTAAGCCATGCCACTCACCTTCCATCATGATTGTCAGGCCTCCCCAGCCATGTGGAACTGTGAGTCCATTAAACCTCTTTTTCATTATAAATCACTCAGTCTCAGGTATGTATTTATCAGCAGCATGAAAACAGACTAATACAAGGTGTATCATCTTTTATCTTTTATACTATATTTTTACTGTACCTTTTCTATGTATAGATATATTTAGATACACTAACACCACTGTGTTAATTGCCTACAGTACTCAGTATAGTAACATATTGTATATGTGTGTAGCCTAGGAAAAATAAGCTATCCATACAGCCTAAGTGTTTAGTAGGCTATACCATCTAGGTTTGTATAAGTGCTCTATGTTGTCCATGCAATAAGAGAGCCTAACAACATATTTCTCAGAACATATCCCCATTGTTAAATGATTCATGACTGTGCTTGAAACACAATCTTAGTCATTATTAATAGCAGTCTGACCTATCCCCTCAAAATCTTCTCTATCTCAACCCATCATTCACATATGCATACATACATACATACACATATTTAACTTCTATAATTAGGTACCACCTTACTTTCTTGACTCTAATAAAAGTAATTTTCTCTCTAATATATAAAAATCAGATAGTTTTACCACTCCTTTAATGAACCTATAATTTAAGAGTTAACCAATTTCTCCCTCATTCAACTCAAAAAGCAATGTTTTCTAGTGAGCACAATGTCAAGAACATAAAAACTATCACACATTCCCAGGTAGATATTTCTTACCTTTTTTCTGATTGTGAAAATAATACATTAAAAACTCAAAATTATTTAGAAAATTCATTAAACAAATTATGGTATATCCATATGAAGAAATACTATGAATTAATCAAAAAGCAACAAATATGAAATGTTCAGAATATATTATGTGGCTAAAACAACTTAGAAGCCTGCATGGTTTAACCCCAATGTTGTTAAAAGTATGAAAAAAAGAGAAAGATCAATTGATTGGGTATACTGTGAGCCAGAACTTTAACTATTTTTGAGAAAGACTATTGATACGCACAAAGTAAGACGGTAGGCCAGGCACTGGGTTCATCTTTTCTTCTTTCTTTAAAAATTTAAATTTGGCCAGGTATGGCGGCTCTCATCTGTAATCTCAGCAATTTGGGAGGCCAAGGTGGGTGAAATGCTTGAGGACAGGAGTTTGAGACCAGCCTGGCCAACATGGCAAAACCCCATTTCTATAAATACAAAAATGAGCTGGGTGTGGTGGTGTGCACCTGTAGTCCTAGCTACTCAGGAGGCTGAGGCATGAGAATCATTTGAACACAAGAGGCAGAGGTTGCAGTGAGCCAAGACCGCACCACTGCACTCCAGCCCGAGCAACAGAGTGAAACTCTGTCTCAAAAAAAACAAATTTTAATTGTAATTAAAAAAAAAATCACTCCTCCCAGACCCAAGTCTCTTATAGCTTAACAATAAACTCTAGACCAAAACTAAAACAAAACAAGCAAATAAAAACCCTGAAGGCAATGAAGTGTAAAGTAAAGTAATACCGATCTAGATAGAAGCTGACTTGGGGAAAAAGGTAATGACACAAAGTGAGTTATCTGTCTTTAATGACTTTTAGCCTGAGCACACATCAAAGTTGGCACCACATAGGGTATATAAAACTCCAACAGAAAACTCACAGTCTTTCTAGCCTGAAGAACAACAGGGTAGAGTTTAAGGAAATCAGAGCTGCAGCAAAGTAAGATGGGAATCCTGGAAAGGAGAGATTCCCAAATTCTGTAAATAAAGCCTTTTCAAATATCTGTCTCAACTCTGAACTACCACCCAAGTACTGCCACCCAAGACAAAATTTGTAGTTTAAGTCCAACCAATTTACTTGTCTGGTAGAAGGGAGGAAGAAAAAAAGGAAGGAAGAGGAGCAAGGTGTGTTATTCTGTTTGCATCACTATAAAGAAGTACCTGAGGCTGGGTAATTTATAAAGAACATCTGTTTCATTTGCTCTCTGTTTTGCAGGGTGTACAGAAAACATGGTGCCAGCATCTGCTTCTGATGAGAGCCTTAGGAAGCTTACAATCATAGTGGAAGACAAAAAGAGGACAGGCATATCACATGGCAACAGCAGGAGCAAGAGATGGGCAGTGGAGGTGCCAGGCTCTTTTAAACAACCAGATCTCACAGGAACTTAGGGCTAGAACTCACTTATCACCAAAGGGATGTTGCTAAGCCATTCATGAGGGATCTGCCCCTGTGATCCAATCACCTCCCACCAGGCCCCAATTCTAACATTGGGAATCACATGAATTTCTAGGGAACAAATATCCAAACCATATCAGGAGGGAAAGGAGAAAGGGAAGGAGGAAAGGAGGGATAAAAAAGAGAAGGAAGAAGGAAGAAAGGGAGGAAAGAAGAAACCTTTTCAGAGGAATGGAATTGAATCTAGAATCTCCACAACATAAGTCAACATTTTTGATACTGATAACAATAATACAACCCAAAATTACTCCACATACAAAGAAACAGGAAAATGTGATCCATTTTCAAGGAAGAGACAATCCACAAATCCAAACCTAGATGACCTAGATGCTGAAATTGGCAGAAAGATTTTAAAGCTTAAAACATGAAAGAAAATAGGTTTGCAATAATGTAAAAATAAGAAATTGCAGTAGAGGAAAACTATAACAAAGAACCAAATGTAAACGCTACAACTAAAAAATGCAACATCTAAACTAAAAAATTCATGAATAGGCTTAACAGCAGACTAAAGATAACAGAAGAGACAGTGAATTTGAAAAAAATATCAATATTATTGAATCTAAAGAACAGAGGAAAAAAGATACTTGGAAAAAAAAATAGTCTCAGAGACCTACAGAACATCAAAAGGTCCAACACAGGTATAATTGGAATCCCAGAAGAAGAAAAGAGGGGATAAGACAAAAAATATTTGGACAAATATTGTAGATCTTGGTAGAGATTTGTATTACACTCACATATACATTTGTCAATATTCAACAAATATACACTTAAAATTCAACAAATATACACAAAATTCTACATTCACTTGGGCAGCTCATTGTATATAAAATTTATGTCAAAAGAAGAAAACTGTAAAGAGATTGTCGAACTCCAGTAAATGATATATATGTTTAAGTGTTTGCAAGGAAATATATTGGTGTCTTCAATTTACTGTAAACTTCATTCTCCTCCAAAAAGAGGATTAATAATGGATAAAAGAATGGATAGGTAGACAGATATTTGATAAAGCAAGTATAGTAAGTAATGTTAATGGCAAAATTTTTGTGGTGGACACACAGGTATTGGCTATTAAGTTTTATATTTGTTTGTTTTACTTTCCTGTACGTTTGAAATTTTTCTAATAAAATTTTGAGGGTAAAAAAGTCATTGTGCCTTACAGTGTGTCAATGGACTAACACAAAATTTTTTTTTATAAAACAAGAGCTACATGTTATTTCATCTTCTCTCTATTAATCCATTGGCTTCTACATCACCCAAATTCAGCCAATGGATCTACCTTATTCAAGTAACTATTTAGAACGAGAAGTACAGATTGGTGAAGAAAGAAGGAAAGGAAAAATGACTATTTGATTGTTTCCTTATTTTTCATTGCACCAAATATTAGAAAATAATAAATAAGAAACATGTCTTCTATGTTTACTAACCAATACAAAATAACTCCTTTACTTCTTCATTCTAGTCATGTGATGGATAACTGAGGTATTATAATTACAGTTATCCTTCAGTACATCTGAGGGATTGGTTCCAGAATCCTCCATGGATACCAAAATCCATGGATGCTCAAGTCCCTTACATAAATGGTGTAGTATTCATATATAACCTACACATATCCTCCAATATGCTTTAAATCATCTCTTGATTACTTATAATACCTAATACAATGTAAATGCTATTGACATAGTTGCCACACTGTATTGTTTGGGGGAAAATGACAAGAAAAATGTCTGCACATGTTCAGTACAGATACAATCATGCATTTTTTTTCCAAATATTTTTGATCTGCAGTTAGTTAAATACACAGAAGTGGAATCCATGAATAGGGAGGCCCAATTATATATTATTGCTTGAAAAAAGGCCAAATCTACATACAAATTATTACATTATGATCAGATTTCAAAATGGAAGCTTTCAAAAATACTGTACATTAAGTTCTTCTACAGAAAAAGCAAAAACGTAAAAAGCAAAATACGAAAGTTTTATATGAATTTTGTATTAAAAATAAAAAAGCAAAATAACAGCACTTAAATGCTATATAGTGATTTTTAAATCTTGCTATTTTATTGTTTACCTTCAAGTTCTTCCAGATGTGAAGTAGTTCCTTGTGTCCTGGGTTGAATATAAGATAACTTAAACTTGGGCACCACAAATGGTACTTCTTTGCCATCAGATGGTAATTTGGAAAGCAAATAATCCTCAGTACAGCCAAACTGAGGCTTTACAGAAACAGAAGTCAATGGAGGTACAGAGACAGCAGCATTCTGACTATTTGGTAGTGTTGCTTTATAATCTCTTTCCACAGAAACTGTACATAAAAGAAAAAAGTCATAAATATGAATATAGGTTACATATAATCTAAACCTAGCATATTTTGATATTTAACCATTTTAGAACAAATTACTGACACATTTACTCTTGGGTCTTATCAAACACTTCTGGAATCTACTTTAATTTTGTCCAGACAATGTTTGAGCAATTAAAACATTATTGCTAAAGTGCATTAACTTACCATAATGGTAAAAGCAGCTTTAAAGGGTCTTATTCCCACGAGAATCCATAGATGGGAAACAATTTTATTTCATAGTCAGTTACACAGTGCTTTCAAGTAAAAATCTAGTCATTTTAAAATACTGTCAACAAAAGCAATTCTTGTCAGTACTACTCATTAACATCAGTCTTAATTACATAGAGCAACACTATAAGGAAGCTAAAGGTCTCTAAGTCTATAAAAATCTCAACCAAATCACAAAATAAAATACACTCTAACCCTCAATATATTTCATAATAGCAGCTATCCCTGTCGTAGTTTTTATGACCCATTTTATTCATTCTCTAGAATCATATGTGATTCCTAAGCTACATGACTTAAGATGGGAACTAAGTTATTCTTTATATATATAATGCTATCTGTAGACTGAATGAAAGTACAAATACTATTGTGTAGAAATTTATGAAATGTTTCAGTGTAAAAAAGAAGCCTTCATACTCAAATATACTATGAAGCTCTGCTTTAGATTAGGAAAAAAAGAGCCAGAGAAGAGATAAGGAAGCCATGCAATAAAGAGAGAACTCTCCAATGTGGGTCTTCATAAAGTTATGGGTCTCTTCCCCATTGGTCATTGATTAATTCAAGATATTTTTAAATGTTATACACATATTCAAAATTGTCTTTATTTAAATCAAAACATTGGTCAGAATATGTTGTCTCTCAAACATGCTTCTCTTCCCTCCTTGCCTTTGACTATACTATTTCATGTACCTGTAACACCCGTATCCAGCTTTCAGCTTCTCTTCCTTCTTCCAACCATCTTGCTAAACTCCTATTCAGATTTCCAGGGCAAACGCAATCTTCTTTATGGTAATGTCTTACGTGTCTCTTAGACTGAATTAATGTCTCTCTCCTATGCTCCAGACTACGTGAAGTTATGGAATATTTATCTAGTGTGCCTTATATTTCTGCTTCCCCCAAGAAGTTGGAAAACATGCCTAATTTTTAATATTACAAAATGCCACAAATGAAGAAGGTGATACATAAATGTTACTGACATCAAAACAAAACAAAACTCACAGTTGTGATTTTCTGTTTCACCATAGAAACATCCTCTACAGCAACTCTTTATAAATTCTGTTGCCATTCCATTCAATTTCCAATATCCAGCAAAAGATACAAACTTCCAATCTTAATATTAATCTGTGGGTAGAATAGAAAACAAGTTAACTTGCTTGTCATGCTTAATGCCATTAGATGTTACTAAATAAACCATATTATCTGTCTAAGACATAATGAGGACTCTCAAGCAAAAATACTTAAGAGGAAGATAGATTTTTGTATCTGTATGAAATGTTGTATAATTTATTTATAAGTTGTTAAAATGACATGTTTAAAAATTACTAAATAAACAATCTCAATGTTAAAATCTGGAAAAAATGAGAAAAATCCCATCCTTAATTTTCTTTCAGGAAAAATAAGATGGAAGATTGAGTGGAGAGATATAGAGTAACAAGGGGGGAGAAAGAGAAGGGACAGTGTGGAAAAAGAAGAGCAACATGGAAGAAACACAGAAAAACAGAAAAAAAGAAAAGAAAAAAGAAAGAGGTAAACTAGGACTTTTGCTGACAAAACAGCAAGAAACCTAAGACAAGAGCACACAGAATTAGGAAGAGATGTGTGGGAAGGGAGCTGAAAAGGAAAAGGTCAAAAACAAGTGGGAGCAAACCTAGAAATAGAAAGTGGAGACTAGACAGCAGGAGAGACAGAGTGAGCTGAGGAACAGCGAGAGATAAGTAAAGAGGGAAAGAGCAGAATGAAGCGGAAAGAGAGGGAAGCGGAAATGAAGATGAGAGCAAGATGAGAGGTATAAAAGGGCAGAGAAATCAAAGAAGAAAAAAGGATGTAGAAAGAGGTAAGAAAAGGAGAGAGGGGAAAACACAAAATGCAAAAGAAAAAAGGAGATAAAAAATGTTCAAAGAAACAGTAAATGTCAGAAACTGAAAAGAGGATGAAAGATAAGAAAAGGGGAAAAAGATTGAGAGAGAAGCAGAGTAAATTTAGGAGCATTGGCCAAAGAATACAAAATTACAGTTTTGATAGGAGACATAGGTTCAACAGCTCTACTGTACTGCATGGTGACTACAGCTAATGAAGATCTGTGGTCCTCAAGAGATGCTAAGGCTGGATGTTTAATGTTCTCTCCGCAAAAATAACTATGTCAGGTAATGCAGATGTTAGCTAGTTTTAACCATTTCACAATGTGTAGGCATTTCAAAACATCACATTGTTTATAATAAATACATACTATTTGGTCAATTTAAAAAGTAAAGAAAAAGCTTATCAAAAAAAGTAGACAGAGTGGTAAAGAAGATAGGGTTAGAGAGTTAGGAGAATATGAGGATAAACAAAAACAGACTAGGAGAAAGGGAGATGAAATTTAAAAGTTGATAGGGAAAGAAACTAAGTATCTTAAAGAAAAGCTTATTCATTATTATATTCTAATAAGTACATATATAGTATAACTAAAAATAAATTTTCTCTTTCACCTGATCTATCTTAATCTATGTCCAAGCAAAAGTTGAAGGAAAATATGGCACTCCATAAAAAGTGTAAGAAAACATTCACTTCCTCCAGATCAATTATTCTGGCAATTCAAAGGCCCTATAATGGGGACCAATAAACAAATAAACTGCATACTTTATGAATTATTTTAATCTTTAGAGTTACATTAATAGAAAAGTATACCTTAAGCACCACATCACATACACACAAAAAGATACCACAAATAAGACAGAGTGCAAATAAAGGAAGTCTATTTTATATTTACCAGGAAATTAAATTGTATAAGAACTTCATGTCCAATTTCTTATCGTCCTTGGTCTCAATGTCTTTGTTCTAAATGCACTCTCTTCATTTATGCCTACTTAAACTCCATACATTTTTTACAGGAGATTTTAAACATATGCGAAGAAGTGTAACAAAACCCTAAGCAATCAGATTAAAATAATTATCAATTCATGTTGTTAATCTTATTTTGTCTCTGCCTCCCCAATTACCCTGTCCTTTGGATTATTTTGAAATAATTTCTAATCATATAATTTCATCCATAAATACATAAATAATGATCTCTAAAACATTTGGCAAAGGACTCAAGAGTTAACTTCAAGGGCTCTCACTGGCTGAAGGTGAATCATTTCAAGTATTAACACAAAGAGTATCTGTAATGAATGGTAACATATCAAATGTTTCTAAAATGTTGCTCTTTTTAAAGATAACCATAATAGTATCATCATGTGTAAAATAACTAATATAACCAACTACTCGGTCACTGTTCAAGTTCACGCTATGGTCTCAATTTTTATAGTTGTTTCATTGAAATTAAGATCAAAGTTTAAATTGTTTCATCTTTTGTTATTAGAAATGGTGCCGGCCGGGCGCGGTGGCTCACACCTGTAATCCCAGCACTTTGGGAGGCCAAGGCGGACGGATCACGAGGTCAAGAGATCGAGACCACCCTGGCCAACATGGTGAAACCCCATCTCTAGGGAAAAAAAAAAAGAAATGGTGCCATAGTAGCTTGGTGCACACATACTTCTTAGATATTTCTCAGTATGTATCTGTAAGATAGATTCCTAGAGATAAGACTATGGGGTCAAAAGGTGTATGTATGTAATTTTGCTTGTATTGCCAAAATTCTCTCCGAAGCTACACCATTTTGCATTCTCAACAGCAATATATGAGTACCTTTTTCTGTTACCAACAAAATGCACTGTCAAACTAATGAACTTTTGCCAGTGTGATAGGAAAGAAATGATATATTGTGTTATTTTAATTTACATCTATTATAAGTGACGTTGAGCTTCTTGTCATATAAGATTAATCTGTAACTGTTTATATGAATTCTCTTCATTACCTCTTGCCGATATTTTCATAAAGCTATTGGTCTTTTTCTTCTCCAGTTTTTGGAGCTCTTTAGATATTTGAGAGATTAACACTTTGTCCATGATACAAGTGGCAAACATCCTTCTGGTTTGTCATTTGTCTTTTTGCTTTGATTATGGCATTTTCTGCTATGCAAAAGTGTGTGTGTTTTACAGATCACAAAATAATTTACCCATGTTTTCTTCCAGTACTTAGTATAGTGTTATTTTCTATATTGACATCCTGTTACACAGCATGAGAAATGGATTTGCACCTACCTCTTCCCAATTGGCTATCTCATTAGCACAAACACCACATATTAAAAATTCCCTATTTTCTCCACTTACAGGATGCTCCCTTTAGTACACATTAAATTTCCATATGCGGTTGGGTTTATGTGCATTTCTATTCTAATTGTTCTGTCTATTCTTGTACCAACGGTATATCTTTTTAATCTTAAAGGCTTATATCATGTTATAACATGTAGCAAGGTAAGTCATCCTTATCACTCTTCACTTTCTGCATTTTCTTAGCTGTTCTTTCCTGTCTGTTCTTGAAAATGAACTTTATAATCTGCCTAGCCCTAGGAGAAAAAATCTAATGGTATTTTCATCAGGATCATATTAAATTTATAAATTATTTTTTAAAAACTGACATCTCTAAGAATAGTCTTCCTACCCAGAACATAGTATATCTTTATATTTGTTCAAGTTTATGGTTGTGCCTTTGGGATTTTTATAGTTCTCATAAAAATTCTGAAGATTTCTCATTAAGTGCATGCCTATATAATTTGCTTGGCTACCATAAATGGCATCTCTTCTTCCATTACATCTTGTGACTGATTTTTTTTCTCTGAAAATTTTGTTTTAATACAATTGAACATTTCATCCCCCCCTCAACAGTAATCAAAGCAAATATTTTATCATTATTTTATCATTATTATTCTTGCTATAGCAAACTAAATTCCAGGAATGTAAGAAAGTCTGACTTGGAAACATTACATAGGAAAAGGCTGAAGTAACGAATCACATTTTTTAGTTTTTCCTTGTAAGTATACATTGACATCACTGGTTTTGAGTGAGTTTGTTTTGTTTTCTGCCAGAGGGAATGCAGTATGGTAGTATTATCTTTGAAACAAATTAAGAAGATAGTAACAAATAACAGAAGAAATACTTCTACACATGTATTTTCTGTGGGCAATAAAGTATACAATTATGAAGAAATATCCTCAACTATGCTTTTTAAAATTTCTCAAGGTTTACTGGTTTGTTTTTCCTTTTTTTTTTTGAGACAATGTCGGGATCTGACACCAAGCCGGAGCACAGTGGTGCAATGCCAGCTCACTGCAACTGCCACCTCCTGGTTCAAGTGATTCTTCTGCCAGAGCCTCCTGAGTAGCTGGGACTACCAGCGCGCACCACCATGCCCGGTTAATTTTTGTATTTTTTTAGTAGACACAGGGTTTCACCATGTCGGTCAGGATGGTCTCGATCTCTTGACCTCGTGATCTGCCCTCCTGGCCTCCCAAAGTGCTGGGATTACAGGCATGAGCCACCGCGCCCGGCCGGTTTTTTTTTGTTGTTGTTGTTGTTTTTTTGATTTTTTTTTTTTTTTTTTGACACGGAGTCTCACTCTGTCACCCAGGCTGAAGTGCACTGGCGCAATCTCAGCACACTGCAACCTCCGCCTCCCGGGTTCAAGCAATTCTCCTGTCTCAGTCTCCTGAGTAGCTAAGATTACAGGGGCACAGCACCACACCCAGCTAATTTCTGTATTTTTAGTAGAGATGGGGTTTCACCATGTTAGGCAGGCTGGTCTCAAATTCCTGACCTCGTGATCCGCCCGCCTCGGCCTCCCAAAGTGCTGAGATTACAGGCGTGAGCCACCGCGCCTGGCCTATTTTTCAAATGTACACATTTTCCGGCCGGGCGCAGTGGCTCACGCCTGTAATCACAGCAGTTTAGGAGGCCGAGGCGGGAGGATCACGAGGTCAAGAGATTGAGACCACCCTGGCCAACATGCTGAAACGCTGTCTCTACTAAAAATATAAAAAAAAATTAGCTGGGCATGGTGGCGCGTGCCCGTAGTCCCAGCTACTCGGGAGGCTGAGGCAGGAGAATTGCTTGACCGTGGGAGGTGGAGGTTGCAGTGAGCTGAGGTCGCGCCATTACACTCCAGCCTGGCGCCTGGTGACGAGTGAGACTCTGTCTCAAAAAAAAAAAAAAGTATACGTTTTCAAAGGCCCTGTTCAGCCGCAGCATATCAGAGTAAAACACTCCTTAACCACCCAAATCAAACGAATATTCTCTCATCTCTAAATGTCTAGTGCCTTAAAAAAAAAAAGTTTAACATTTTTCTTAACATTTGATGAGATCTTGTTCTATCTCCCCTGTTAGAATATAAACTCAAAAACAATATTGTACTCACTTTCTGCTTAGCACTCAGCACACTATATGATGCTGGAAATACAGTTGAAACTCAGCAAATACCTAGGTGATAGATAAGGAAACAAAGTACAACAACTATCTCCTATAAAAACTCACAATATATTCATCAAACCACATCTTTAACCCCAATCAGCTTGCAAATACTTAACGTTAATCATGACAGGAATGTGAAAGAATTGGTTAAAAATGACTACTACTTTAAGCGGAAAAGTCCTCAATGCTGATGGCCTTGAGACATCCAAAATGAGTTGGGGAAGATGGAGGAAGGTAGTAGAGAGACAAATTTATATGAATAAAATGTGAAATCTGTTTAAAATGAACACCCAGTAATACACTACAGGAAAGACAGTCAAAAAACACATGGGTACATTTTCTTTTGTACAAAATGGAGTAACAGGGACAGATTTACCCTACCACTTGAAAAGCAAATAAAATAAATGAAACACCAATTTTCAAGACATTGGCTATCAGACATCAAAGAACTGACAAACAGGAACTAAATGAGGTAATCTTACTTCCTTGAGGGAATTTTCAGGCCATGGGAACTTACCCAGGAAAAGCCCAGTAGATTTTCTGAAATGAAGAGATGAAGGTGAGTGTTTCCATAACAGACTACTATAGCATAAAGAGGTACATACAGAGAACTACAGAGATCAGTAGAGAGTCCCACTCAAGTATTCAACATTGAACTGATCAGAGCACAAACAAAAGGAAGCTACACAAGACTAGGGGGAAAACACCATAAAAAATTACAAAAAAACATACACAACCAGTCCTCACCAAGGTCAGGAATGATGCTTGTCCCCACAAATCAGACTAGAAATGCGATCAAATTGTTTACACAAAACTGTGTCCCAAAGCAAAATATATTTACAGAAATCCAAAAATATTCAGCATACAAGGTAAAATTCACAATGTCTGGTAACCAATAAAAAAAGTTGCCAGGTATACAAACAGCAAAAAATATATAGAACCCATAATGAAGAGGAAAAAAATCAATCAATTTGAAACAACCTAGAATTGCAACAAGGCAGTTGAGGACACTAAAATAGTTACAGCTGGACTCAATACGTTCAAAAGGTTAAGCAGGGATATGCAAGATATAAAAAAGACCCAAATCCAATTCCTAGAGATGAAAACTATAATATCTGAGATGGAAAATATACTGGATGGGATTAATACCAGACTAGATATTGCAAAAAAAAAAAAAAAAAAAGATTAATGCACTTGAAGATAAAGATTAACTTAAATGAGACACAGAGAAAAGACTAACATCAAAATGATAAAAAGCATCTGTGACCCATGGGACAATTTCAAGTGACCCAAAATACTTATATTTGGAGTCCACAAAGACGACTGGAGATGGGGGGGAGGGTATATTGAAAACATAATGGCCAAAATTTTCCAAACTTGATAACTTCAAACCACAGATCTAAGACCCTTCACAAACACTAAGCTCAGGAAACATGAAGAAAACTACACCAAGGCACACCACAATAACATTGTTCAAAAACAGTGACGAGAAAATCTTAAAAGCACCGAGAGAAAGAACACATTATGTACATCAGAGCAAAGATTAAGAATAGCAGCATATAGCCAGGCATGGTGTCTCACACCTATAATCCCAGGACTCAGGAGGCTGAGGTATAAGAATTGCTTGAACCGGAGAGGCAGAGGTTGCAATAAGCTGAGATCACGTCACTGCACTCCAACCTGGGCAACAGAGTGAGACTCTGTCTCAAAAAGTAATTAATTAGGAGAGAGAGATCCAAGATGGCCGATTAACAACAGCTCAGGATTGTAGCTCCCAGTGAAAGTGCAGAGAGCGAGTAGACGCCGCACTTTCAGACGAATTTTTGTTGCCCACAGACCGGGAGATTCCCGGCAGAGGAGCCACACGGGTCGCCAGTGCGTCTTTTTTAGCCGGCACGGCTGTTTTGCTGGCGCCCCGGCAGGGCGCTTCTCGGCGCGGAGTATACGGGACGGGACGCCCTTTGAGTCTGGCTCGGCTGGTCCCATACCCACAAGGAGAACAGCAATTGGAAGCGCTGAGGACTGAGAGTTTCACAGTAAGCACAGCTGAACCGGGAAGGTCCAGCTCTGCGGGGAAGGGGCGTCCGCCAAAGGAAAACTAAGAAACAGAAAAAACTTCA
>CAUYLG010052985.1:0-10534 GCA_963573385.1 Cacajao melanocephalus
CCAAACATTTGGTTTGGACACACGTTTATTGTATCTTTTTTTTTTTTTTTTTTTTTTTTTTTTTTTGCCAACAAACCCAGAAGTTTTAGCAATGGAGCAGCAGTCTGCCTCTTCTCAATACATAAGTGGGTTTCCCTTCCAAAAGATAGAGACACTCCCAAAAGGTACGGATCCTAGGCCATTGTCATCCTGTCATTACGGCCTGAAATGTCTGAAAGGATAGGAAAAGTGTCCTATGCCAGAGTGGAGCTAATTGTACCCATTCTTGATTAAACCATACTCTGTGGTTCTTGAGTGATACAAAAGGTTACTCTTCCTGTTGGATTATATGTTAGTGCAAACAAACATTCCAATAGAGGAAATATGAAAGATTCCTTAACCCTTGGCCTTCCCTTCAACTTCAATTTTTGTTTCTCTGTCACTTTTCCCAAAATTCTATTTGCATCTTGTTAATGGCTCTTGTGCATGAAGCCTCAAATTCCATTATCATTGAATCTTTAGAGTGGAGTATCTCCAAGGCACACCAAAAATCCCTTGCTGGAAATGATGGCCTGTCATTGTTTTATAATAAATAAATAAATTCCTCCTTTCTAGAAGTGAGAAGAAGGAAGGATTAAGGAGGGCTAGGGCACAAATTTCTATTTTATCTCATATTCTCTAACACTGGGGGTTGTGTCAATGTGAGGAATATTATCTCAGGGAGACCTTTTAGTTAGCAAGTCAGGTAAGAAGTCTGCAGATGTGTTAAAAAAGAGAGCCATTCAGACACAACATTCCACAACCCCAGACCCAGCAACCGAAGGAAGCTCAGTTGGGCTTATTATTCTCCTGGATCGACTAGGAGAGCTTAGGATATCAATCAAGGCTAACGTAATTGCCAAGATATATTAATTGAAAGTCCCACACAAAATAAATGGCAAAAGTGTTCTTCTCTAAAATGCCTAAGACTTTTCTCTGCTATTGAGAAATACGAAGGTGGTAGGCTGTATCAATAAGAGGAATTCAGGCACAAAAGTTAACTGATTTAGGAAATCTTTTCTCTACTGTGGGTCTGCGACTTCCCCTCCTTTATGGGAACACATCAGGTGGCCCTGCCTGAGTAACCCCATACCATCCTCTCAGCCAGTACCAACAAGTACCAGGGAAGCTCCAGTAGCAAAGATAAACCAAGCACAGCAAAATAACACTGCAATAACTTTGAAAATTAAAGTGTCTTTGGAACCACAGCCCACAAAAATAGTCTAGGACCTGTATGTTAACTTAAAACAGCATGACTACTTGCTAAAATAAGATCTGAATGAGACCCTGAGTACTCTGATATAACAAACAAAATTATGAATATACAATAGAAACTCACCTGTCATTAAAAAACAAAAAAGAGAGAGAAAGTCACAACTGAATGAAAAAAGGCAATCAACTGATGGCAATACTGAGCTGAATCAGATCTCGACAGGCATTTTAAATTAGTCATCACAAAAATGACTGAATGATTAAGAAATTCCATTAAAACAAATAAGAAAATAGAAAACCAAAAGAAGCTGCATAAAAAGAACCAAACAGAAATTATGAAATTGAAAAATACTCTAATAGAAATTAAAAACTCACTAGATGGGCTCCTTAATAGAGTAGAGATGACAAAGGTTAGAATCAGTAAACCTGAGGATAGACAATAGAATTTAGCCCATGAAAACGACAGAGAAAAAATATACTGAATAAAAACAAACAGGGACTTATGGGACAATAATGAAAGATCCAACACTTGTTTCATCAGAATTCCACATGGAAGAGACAGAGAGATGCTGAATGAGTCTTATAAAAGTAATTTGTGATAGTCTTCTACAGTTCATGAAATATACAAGATTTAAGAAACTGACTTAACTCAGATAGGATATCCATGACAAGACACACTGTATTAAACTTCTGAAAACTGACAACAGAGAAAAAAGTATTGAAAGCAGCCAGAGAAACCCAAAGGGGAAAACTGATTTGAATGACATCATCTGAAATCATGGTAGTCAGAAGGAAATGGCAAAATTTTTTTCATGTGCTGAGACAAAAGTCAGCTATCAACTTGATAACCAGTAAAATTATTCCTTAGAAACGAGAACGAGACATTCTCAGATAAAGAAAAATTAAAATAATCTAATACTAGCAAATCTGTTCTTAAAGATAGCAAAATAAGTTCTTTAAACAGAAAGAAAATGATAAAGAATCTTATAGAACCAGGATAAAATAAAGATACAATGAAAAAAAAAAGACATATAAGTACATTAAAGAGATTATCTTTTTTTCTATTGTGTTTGACAAAATATATTTGATAATTGAAACAAAAATTAATAATACCATGTGATATTCAGTACAATAATATTTAAAAGGGAAGAAATGTTAGAGCACAGAAAATTACCAGAGAGAAAGGGAGATATGGAACAATTATAAAAGGATCATTCTACCAAGAAGACATACCAATTTTAAGTTTGTACACATCTAACAACAGAGCTTCAAAATATGTGAAACAAAATCTGAAAGATTTGAAAGGAGAAATAGATAGTAACTTAGTATGCTATCTCTGCTACTGATAGAGCTAGTAAACAGAAAATTAGAAAGACATGGAATGTTTAAATAACACAGTCGAGAATATAATTGACATTATACTCAGTCCACTGAACGACAGCAGAATATACATCTTTTTTCAAGTGTCCAAGGAAGTTTGCCAAGTTAGACCACATAATAAGTTATGTACCAAATTTTAATATATTTAAAAGAATTAAATTATACAATGTGCATTCAATGACAATAATAGGATCAATCTAGAAATAATAATAAAAAGAGCAGTGAAATCTCTGAAAATGTAAAAATTAAAAAACATACCTTTAAATAATCTATGCATGTCTAAAAGGAAATAAAAATACTCATAGAACTAAACGAAGAGGAAAATAACGTATCAAAAATATGTGGGGTACAGCTAAAGCAGTGCTTAGAGAGAAATTTATAGCACTAAATTCTTATACTAGAAATGAGAAACGTTTTCAAAACAATCATCTAAGATCATACCTCAAGAAATTAGAAAAGAAAGCAAAATGATCCCAAAACAAGCAGAAGGAATTAAAGGGCAGAAATCAACACAATTTAGACTAGGAAGTGAATAATTATTAGAATCAAAACCTGACATGGAAGAACCTGAAAGACATCATGCTAAGTGAAACAAGCCAGGCACAGAAAGATAAATATCACATGATCTCACTTATAAGTGGAATCTAAAAACATCAAACTCACAGAAGCAGAGGATAGGAGACTGGTGGCCAGAAACTGACAAGGGGGTTGAGGGGAGCTGGAGAAGGAAACAGAGAGATAGATGTTAGCAAGGGTACAAACTTTTAATTGTGCTGGATGAATAATAACTAAGCACAGTGACTACAGCTAACGATGATGTGTTGTGTACTTGAAATTTGCTAAGAGATTAAATTTTAAATGTTTTTACCACAAACACACACAAAAGTAGCTTTACAAAGTGACAGATATCCTTTTTTTTTTTTCTGAAAACAAGTTTTATTTAAATAAGGGTTTGAATACATTACACATAACATTAAAACTGAAGGGTAAAAAAAAACAAAAACCAGTTTGTTACTTCACATGGCATTGGGCAGCTGCTGCTATTAAGTTGTGAGTTCTACAGCTAGCTATATGACTCATCAGTTTCAGATTTGTTCCGTGGTCAAAAGTTTAACTCTGGTAGAGGGTTGGCCTCACATTCTGATGTTTGGACATCCCTTAGCTAGGATATGTCTGTTCAGACAGATCTTTGTGGCAAGCCAGATGTCCTATCACCTCACTAGAGGGAAGGGGCCTCTCTGAGCTCTGCCCACCTGGTCAGGTTGGAGACACCAGGGGATCTTCTACCACCAAAGGCTCCCTTTTAGTGGTACAGCTGTTGGTGCTGCCTTACCCCATCCTCTCCTCTCAGATTCACCGAGGACCGTTCAGGTGGTAACATTCTCTTAGGGCAGGGAACTCTGCAGAGGGAGATCCTAGGAGCTTTTTTTTTTGGCTTTATGAATGACCTTTACTAAATGTTTGAGATAGAAATAACACCAATCTTCCACAAAGCTCTCCAAAAAGCTGAAAAACAGCAGATGCTCCTCCAACTTGCACTGACATCCAACAAGTGAGATGTCAAAACCTAGAAGCGGAGGTCCTCACTTCTGCCCCACGTTGGCTCAGGTGTGTGTGGGCTATAGCCCAACGCTGGTGTCATTCAAGGGTGACACACCTGCCCTGGTCTCCAGCCTGGGCACAAACAGAACTCAGGCAGAGGTGGGTCTGTCTGCCAGACCAGGGCTACCAGCTCTGAGTATGGTACACAGGCTGCCCAGGTTGGGGCTGCTGCCCAATCTGAGCTGCGGAGTCACAGCCCTGGCCTGGCCTATCCTTTCCACCTGCCGGCTGTGGAGCTGTAGGTGCGACGCTCAACTCCCAATCTGTAAAGTGGAGAAGCCTAGTTCTTAGAGAGCCGGCGCCTGGCCAGGGGCAGCCCGGCCTGCCTGGGCCTCCATATCCTGCAGCTTCTGGGTCTGCTTCCGCTGGTTGAGCGTGGGCTTCAGCTGCGCGGCCCCCACCGTCTTGCTCGTCCACCAGCTGATGCAGGTCATCGTCAAGGTGCCCTTCTTGTTGTTGCTGTTGTTCGCCTGCGCCTGGACGTGCAGGGCGGGCTGGGGGCCCAGCTCAGGGTTTGGGGCCAGGCTGCTGGTGGAGGACCCTTGGCCACGCGCTCTGCCTCCGTCACTGGCTAAGCCTGAGCAGGTGTGCGGAGACAGAGACGCCCGGACGAAGCAGGGCTGCTGGGTCTGCACTGCCTTCCCCCTCAGGCCCGTGCTGTCTGCAGTGAGCCCCGCACTGGCTTGGGCAGGGTCCTTAGAGGGAGGACCTCTGCTGCAGTCAGCCAAGGGACCTGTGCTGGAGGCCACCACCTTGAGCTGCCGCACCAGGGGGTGCAGCAGCTTGCCCGCCTTCAGCTTGCTCTTGCTGGCTTTTCTGGGGCACCGTGTGGAAGAAGCCCAGGTTGGGAGGCAGCGGCTTGCCCAGGCAGCGGTACAGAGCCTCGATCTCCTGCTTCTGCTGGCTCTGCAGCTCCGAGAGCTCCTTGAGGTGCTTCTCCCGCAGACTCTGCCGCTTCTTCTTTATAGCAGCGTCCTCCAGCTCTGAGTCGTTGTCGCTGCTGATGTAGGATGACTGCGAGGGAAGGAGGCCACTGATGGTGGGGACCTTCACGCCTGCCCTGCTGGGCATCTCGGGGCTCATCGAGCCGGTCCAAGAAGGCCTCTGGAGGAAGGCGGTGGCCTTCTTCATGAGGTTGCCGGCCATGCTGCTACTCCCAGGCAGGGACGCCTGCTTCTGCACCGAGGACTCACCTGAGGGCACTCGTCCCCGCAGTCACTGGACAAGGGCTTGCTCATGCCGACCTCCATGGAGGAGGCTGTCTGCACCCGCCGCACCGCCAGCTTCACATCGGGGCTGGAGGGGGCCTCGTCTAGGTAGACGTCGGGTGGGGCGGGGTACCTCAGGCTGTGGGCGGAGGCCAGGGTCCACTTGTCCTGCATGCTTACCACGAGAAACGGCCTACAGTCTTAGCTGGTGAGCTGCCATCCTGCTGCTCTGGATGTTTCCGAGGGAACCCCGGAGCTCGAGCACGAAGTGTCTGGGGGTGGCTGGCCTGGCCACCCGCTGTGGAAATGCCCATGGCACTCTGTGGGGGCTCTGCTGAACTTTCTCCAGTGACTGCACCCTCCTTGTCTGTGGGCTCCATGCATGCAGGTCTCACAAAAGCAGGTCCATCCTGCGGGGCGCTGGGCACCACACAGGAGTCTGAGACCACCTGCCCTCCATCTCTGTCATAGCCCAGCATGCTCCTAGAAGATGACTCTGCTGTCATTGATGAAGATGTGCCCTGCTCCATCATGGACCCTAGAGTAGGGGCCAGTTCTGACTTTTCCACCAAGGGCTTGGGTAGCTGGGTACGCCCTGTGACCGCCTTTTAGGCGCTGGAGGCAGGGCCAGATTCCCCCCGCAGACCTCCAAGTGGGGCTCCAGGGTGAAGTCTCTGTCGCCCACCTCCACAGGGGTCCCAGCTGAGGCTGAGGAGGTGGGCACGTGCTCCTGGTAGAGCAAAGTCTGCAGCTTCTCATCCAGGCTCTTGATGGTGCTGTCCACAAAACCCACCCTGGAGAATGGCCCTTCGCCATCCAACTCCAGGGCTGAGGGCGGCTGTGGTGGAATGGTGGGCCCCAGGGGTGGGCTTGGGAGCTGAGAAGTGGCCAGGCTGATGGCCCCCACTGTGGCAGGAAGCAGGGGAGCGGCTGACCCAAGGAGGGCCGTGGGGCCCCGCTGTGGGGGCTGGGCTTAGGCACAGGTGCTGGGTGGGGGGGCTCCCCTGGGGAGCTGGTGGGGGTGCTCCCCTGGGGCACTGTGGGAGTCATTTAACAATATCTACATATAACCAACATCACATTGTACATTTTGAATGTATGCAATTTCATGTCAATCATGGCTCAATAAACCTAGAAGAAAAATAGTTATTTGTTCATATATTTCATAAAATTCCAAAAATGTATAAAAAGGATTATGACCCATGAACAAGCGGAATTTATTTCAAGTGTTCAAGACTTGTTCAACATTGCCAATCAATGAATAGAATCCACAATTTCAACAGAGTATTGAAGAAAAATTATATGATTATATCAATTAATATAGAAATAATATTTGATAAAATCTAACTTTTTTTCAAGATAAGAATTCTCTGAAAGTTAGGATTAGAGGGATATTACTCCAAATGATAAAAATTACCTACCAAATTCTATAGCTAAAATACTTATTAATTATAAAAGATCCTTAAATGATTTCCCTTAAGATTAGGAGCAAAGATGTCTTCTCCTGCCATTCTTATTCATCAGAGTACTGGAAGTTCAAACCATTGTAACAAAGCAACAAAGAAGTCATAAAGGTGTACAGATTGGAAAGAAACAAATGAAACTGGCAAAATTGTCTATGAAAAAATCCTAAGGAATCTACAAAAAGAAAAAAATAGCTTCTTAGACTAACAAGTAAGTTCTGCAAGATTGCAGAATACAAGATCAAAACAAAATCATCAACTACATTTCTGTATACTAAAAATGAACTTGCAGAAACTGAAAGTAAAGATAAAACATAATTTATAATTGTTTCAAAGAAAATGAAACATCTAGGCATACTCTCAATAAAGCATGCACAGTATCTGCGCACTGAAAATTCAAAACACTGATAAAACAAAGATCTAAATAAATGAAGAAACACACAATTTTCATAGATTGAAAGCCTTAGCATTGGTAAAATAGGTGTTTCTCCCCAAATCAATCTATATCTTTATGCAATTTCTATCAAGAGACATTTCACCAAAGACGGTATGCAGATAGCAAATAAGCACCTACAAATATTTGCTATATTATTAGTCATCTACAATATAAAACATAAACCACAATGAGATATCACAATGCTTTTGCTAGACATAGATACATTTATTTCACAATTTTTAGGATATACCACTGCCCATAGAATACATAACAAAAAAAAAATTAGAAAGAAGAAGAAAGTAACAGGAATAACTTTACCTGAGATTAAGTTTTACTATATAGTTATAGTAATCAAGACAGTGTTCTATGTTAGAGAAATAGTCAAACAAACCAATGAAACACAATAGATAAACCAGGATTAGCCCCAAGCAAATAACCTCAATAAATTTTTGACAGATGTGCCAAAGCAATTCAATAGAAGAAAGAAAGCTTTCAACAGATAGTACTATAGCAATTAGACAACCATAGGCAAAATTGATCTGTAGCTTAAATCTCACATCTTATATAAAATTAGCTCAAAATGGATAATGAATCAACATAAAATAATTAACCATAAAATCTTTAGCAAAAAAAAAAACAAAAAAAAAAAAACGGAGATAATTTTTGATGATCTAGGACTAGGCAAACATTTCGTATGAATTCCAAACTTAAAATCAAGGTCATGGTTCAGAAAAAGAAAATTTGATAAATAGGACCTCATCAAAATGAAAAATATTGCTCTGCAAAAGACGCTTTTGAGAGAATAAAAAGATAAGTTAAAGAGTGGGAGAAAATACTTGCAAATCACATATATGACAACGAACTAGTATCTATGCTATACAAAGAATTCTTAAAACCCTGCAAGTAAAGCTTTCACACTAAAATCAGGAACAAGACAACAATGTTTCCTCTCACTACTGCTTTTCAACATCCTATTGGAAATTCTATCGAATGCAATAAGATAAGAATTGGAAACAGTATACCAATTGAGAAGGAAGAAATTGTTTTTGTTTGCAGATGACATGATAATCTTTGTAAAAGTTGCCAGATAATCGATTTAAAAAAAACCTCTTGAAAGGAGGTTACTGTAATAACGTGTTAATAAAAGATTATAGCAAGGTTGCAGGTTAATGTACAAAAGTCAGTTACCTATATACCAATACCAAAAATGAATAACTGAAGTTTGAAATTAAAAACATATTCCCCTTTACATTAGCACTCCCCAAAATGAAATAAATAGGAATAAATATAACAAAATATGTAGGCAGGCTGGACATGGTATATCACACCTGTAATCTCAGCACTTTGGTATGCTGAGGCGGGTGGATCACTTGAGATCAGGAGTTTGAGATCAATCTGGCCAACATGGTGAAACCCCATCTCTACTAAAAGTACAAAAATCAGCTGAGTGTGGTGGTGCATGCTTGTAGTCCCAGCTACTCAGGAGGCTGAGGCAGGAGAATTGCCTGAAACCAGGAGGTGGAGGTTGCAATGAGCCAAGATTGTGCCACTGCACTCCAGCCAGGGTGACAGAGCAAGACTTTGTCTCAAAAAAAAAAAAAAAAAAAAAAAGAAAAGAAAAGAAAAAAAAATCCATATATACATATATGATCTATATGAGAAAAATCATAAAATCCTAAAACTCTGGTGAAAGAAATCAAAGAAGAACTAAACAAATGGAGATATACTCCATGTTCATGGCTAGAAAGATTCAATTTGGTCTATAAATTCAATGTTAGCTTAATCAAAATGCCAGCAAATCATCTAATGTATGTTGACAAACTGATTCTAAAATTTATGTGGAGAGGCAAGAGACCCAGAATTTCTAAGTTAACATTGATGAAGAACAAAATCAGAGGACTGACACTACAAGACTTCAAAACTTGATACAAAGCTACAGTAACCAAGATAGTGTGATGATAAAATCATAGACACACAGATCAGTGGGACAGAATAGAGAATCCAGAAATAAACCCACAAAAATACAGTACACAAGTCAAATAGATCTTTGACAAGGGAGCAAAGCTATCTTTAAAATGGCACAAAGATGGTTTTCAACAAATATTGCTGAAGCAATTGGATATCTACATGCAAAAAAAAATGAAAATGCTATAGACATAGACATTAACCATTCACAACAATTAACCCAAAATGATTCATAAATCAACATATAAAACCATAAACTCCTAAAAGATAACATAAGAGAAAACCAAGATGACCGTGGGTATGGCAATGACATTTTAGATTAAAAACCAAAGGCATGATCCATTAAAGAAAGAATCAATACACTGGATTTTATTAAAAGTAAAAGCTTCGAGTTTGACAACAACCACTAAATGAGTAGACATGCCACAGATTGGGAGAAAGTATCTGCAAAAGATAAAGGACTTTTACACAAAATATACAAAGCACTCTTAAAGTTCAACAATAAGAAAACAATTAGATGGGCAAAAATAGGCAAAGGGTCTGTACAGATACCTCACCCAGATATACAGATAGCAAATAAGCATAAAAAGAAATGTTCAACATGATATGCCATTAGGGAATTGCAAATTAAAACAATATGATCCCGCTACATACATATCAGAAAGGCCAAAATGTAAAACACCAACAGCACCAAATTCTGGCAAATATGTGGGAACAACAGGAACTTGACTTATTGCTGGTATGAACAAAATGGTACAACCACTTCGGAAGGTGGTTTAATAGTTTCTTACAAAGTGAATCATAGTCTCCTCATATAACCCAGCAATTGTAGTCCTTTGTATTTACCTAAATTTATTCGAAACGTATCTACACAAAAATCTGCACATAGATGTTTATAGAAGCTAGCTTTGTTTGTGATTATTTAAACCTAGCAGCAACCAAGATGACCTTCGGTAACTGAATGGATAAATAAACTGTGTTGTACATCCAGTCAATGGAATATTATTTTGAGTTAAAAATACATGAGATAGGAGAGATCCAAGATGGCCGATTAACAACAGCTCAGGATTGTAGCTCCCAGTGAAAGCGCAGAGAGCGAGTGGACGCCACACTTTCAGACGAATTTTTGTTGCCCACAGACTAGGAGATTACCGGCGGAGGAGCCACACGGGTCGCCAGCGCGACTTTTTTGGCCGGCGCGGCTATTTTGCCGGCGCCCCAGCACGGCGCTTCTCGGCGCGGAGTATACG
>CAUYLG010052986.1:0-60352 GCA_963573385.1 Cacajao melanocephalus
GAGCTGCGATCCCCTGTAGGAGGAGAGGCATTCTGATTGTGGGTGTTCTCAGCCTTTTTGCACTGGTTTCTTCCCATTTTTGTGGATTTATCCACCTGTCGTCTTTGTAATTGCCGACTTTCAGATTGGGTCTGAGTGAACGTCTGGCTTGTGGTGATGAAGTTTTTTCTGTTTCTTAGTTTTCCTTTGGCAGACGCCCCTTCCACACAGAGCTTGGCCTTCCTGGGTTCAGCTGTGATTACTGTGAAACTCTCAGTCCTCAGCGCTTCCAATTGCTGTTCTCCTTGTCGGGGTGGGACCAGCTGAGCCGGACTCTTAGTGCGCCCAGTCGCCTATACTCCGCACTGAGAAGCGCTCCGCCGCGCTGGGGTGCCAGCAAAACAGCTGCGCTGGCCAAAAGAGTCGCACTGGCGATCTGAATGGCTCCTCCATTGGGTAGCTCCCAGTTTGTGGGCAACAGAAATTCGTCTGAAATTGCGGTGTCCACACGCTCTCTGCGCTTTCATTGGGAGCTACAATCCTAAGCTGTTGTTAATCGCCATCTTGGATCTCTGTCCGCCCGGTGATTAATTTTTTTCTGTTTCTTAGCTTTCCTTTGGTGGATGCCCCTTCCCCACAGAGCTGGACCTTCCTGGTTCGGCTGTGATTGCTGTGAAACTCTCAGTCCTCAGCATTTCCAATTGCTGTTCTCCTTGTGGGGATGGGACCAGCCGAGCCTGACTCACAGGGCACCCCATCCGGTATACTCTGCACCGAGAAGCGCTGTGCTGGGGCGCCAGCAAAAGAGACGCGCCGGCCAAAAAAGTCGTGCTGGCGACCCGTGTGGCTCCTCCGCTGGGAATCTCCCGGTCTGTGGGCAACAAAAATTCGTCTGAAAGTGCGGCGTCCACTCGCTCTCTGAGCTTTCACTGGGAGCTACAATCCTGAGCTGTTGTTAATCGGCCATCTTGGATCTCTCTCTCACCACATGTTCTTTATTCAATCCACTGTCACGGGGCACATAGATCAATTCCACGTCTTGGCAATTGTGTATAGTGCAGTGGTGAACATATGGCTGCACGTATCTTTTTTGGTAAAATGATTCATTTTCCTTTGGGTATGTACACAGTAATAGGATCGCTGGGTCGCATTGGAGTTTGTTTTAAATTCTTCACAAAATCTCTATACTGCTTTCCACAGAGGATGAACTAACTTGCATTCCCATCAAGAGTGTATAAGTATTCTCTTTTCTCCACAGCCTCACTGACACTTGTTATTTTATTTTTTTGATTTTTTTAATTAATAGCCAATCTGACTGATGTGAGATGGTGTTTCATTGTGGTTTTCATTTGCATTTCTCTGATGATTAGTGATGTTAAGCTTTTTTTCATACATTTGTTGGCCATTTGTATGTCTTCTTTTGAGAAATATCTGCTCATGTTCTTTGCACATTTTTTAATGAAATTATTTTTTTTTGTTTGTTGATTTCTTTAGCTTCCTTATAGATTCTAAATATTAGACCTTTCTCAGATGCATAGTTTGTGAATCATTTCCCCAATTCTGTAGGTTGTCTGTTCACACTGTTGATCGTTTCTCTTGTGATACATAAGCTCTTTTCATTTGATTAGGTACTACTTGTCAAATTTTGTTTTTGTTGTAATTGTTTTTGGGGACTTGGCTGTACATTCTTAGCCAAGATCAATGTCAGGAAGGGTATTTTCTAGCTTTTCTTCTAGAATTTTTATAGTTTGAGGTCTTACATTTAAATCTTTTATTCATTTTGAGTTAATTTTTATATAAGATGACAAGAAGGCTAGCCAGTTACTTCAGCACCATTTATTGAATAGGGAGTCGTTTCTCCATTGATTATTTTTGTCAATTTTGTTGAAAATCAGATGATGTTAGGTTTCTGGCTTTATTTCTGGGTCCTCTCTTCTGTTCCAGTGGTGTATGTGCTTGGTCTGTTCATATTTTCGCTTTCTTCTTGGTTCAGTCTTAGAAGGTTTTTGTGTTTCCAGGAATTTATTCATTTCATCTAGACTTCCTAATTTGTGTTCATAGAGATGTTCATAATAGTCTCTGAACCTGTAGGATCAATTGTAATGTTATTTTTGTCATTTCTGATTGTGCTTATTTGGATCTTCTCTTTCTTTATTAATCTTGCTAATGGCCTAATAATTTTGTTTATTCTTTTGAAAAACCAACTCCAGGTTTTGCTGATCTTTTCTATAAACTTTTGCTTCTTAACTTCATTTAGTTCTTCTCTGATTTTAGTTGTTTCTGTTCTTCTAACTTTGTGGTTGGTTTGTTCTTTTTTTCCCTAGTTCTTCTAGGCGTGATATTAGATTGTTAATTTGAGATCTTATTAACTTATTGATGAAGGTGTTTAGTGCTATAAAGTTTCCTCTTAATACGGCTTAGCTGCATCCCAAAGATTTTGGTGAGATGTTTCTCTAATTTTTTATATGTCAAATAATTTTTGATCTCTGCCTTAATTTTGTTGTTCACCCCAAGAGTTACTCAGGGGCAAGTTGTTAAATTTCTAGTATTTGTGTAGTTTTGAGAGATTTTCTTGGTATATATTTCTGGGTTTTTTTGTTTGTTTTTGAGACAGAGTCTCGCTCTGCCGCCTAGGCTAGAATGCGGTGATGCGAGCAATCCTGGCTCACTGCAACCTCTGCCTCCTGGGTTTAAGCGATTCTCCTGCCTCAACCTCCCAAGTATCTGGGATTAAAACAGGCATGTGCTACCATGCCAGGCTAATTTTTTTGTGTTTTTAGTAGAGACAGGGTTTCACCATGTTTGCCAGGATGGTCTTGATCTCCTGACCTCATGATCTGCCCACTTTGGCCTCCAAAAGTGCTGGGATTATAGGCATGAGCCACTGCACCAGGCCTTTGGTATAGATTTCTAATTTTATAGCACTGTGGTCTAAGATAGTGTTTGGCATGGTTTCAGTTTTTTAAATTTCTTGAGACATTCTTTATGACCCAGCATGTAGACAATCTTTGGACATGTTCTGGGTACAGATGAGAAGAATATATAATCTGTGATTATTGAGTGGTGCATTCTGTAGACACCTTGAAGAAAAACTTGACTCACAAGATTTATGAATCTGGGTACACTAATGTTGGGTGCATACATAATTAGGATAGTTAAGTCTTTTTGATGCATTGTATCCTTTCTTATTATAAAATGCCCGTTTTTGTCCTTCTTGATAATTGTTGCTTTAAATCTGTTTTATGTGACATAAGATTCCTGCACTTTTTTTGTTTGTATGGTAGAACTTTCTCTAGCTCTTTACTTTGAGCTTGTGCATGTCATTGCATTTGAGGTGGGTCTTTTGAAGACAAAAGACAGTTGGATCTTGTCTTCTCATCCAGCTTGCCACTCTATGCCTTTTTATTGCAGCATTTGGACCATTTACTTTCAGGGTTAGTACTCATATGTGAGATTTTGATACTTTTATCATATTGTTAGCTTTTGTTTTGTAGACTTGAATGTATAATTGCTTGTGAAATTTGGCCCTGTTGTGTCTTGGCCCTACAGTAAACTGGAAATACAGCAATTTGGGGAAGATTGGGAGCCTTGGGATATGGGCACCTGTGGCCATGTTCCACTGCAGCTGCCCTGTGTGCAAAAACCCCCAGGCTACATGCAGGCTGGAGCTCTTTCTTTGTCTACTCCCTGTGTACTCTCTGGTCAGGACCCCTTCCCCACTCCCACCAGTTAAAATGTCTGTGGGGATTGTGGGATCTCATGTAGCTAGGATCCCAAAATTTCACAGCAAGAGTTGTTTGCCTCATTATCTCTTCACTCACCCCTTCCCTGGGAGCCATTGTAGGGTAGAACTAGCACCAGTATTTGGCAACCCTGCACAAGGTTTCCAGGTTCTTTTCTCATCGCCTCTGTATCAGCTCTTGGTGTTTTCTCTCCAAAGATCTATTCAAAGTATGTTCCCTATTGTACTTTGATAACAGATAAGTAAGATCTATTTTCTCTATCTTTAGATATATCACTTTGTATTTATACCACTTTATATTTTGTCTTTGTATTTAAATTTCTTATGCTTTTAAAAAATATATTGTGAGAGTTTAATAGTAATGTGATATAGTATTCTATATAATATTAATAGTATAGCATATTAGTAATATGTCATATGCAATTATATAATATATAATACTAACATTACATGAGTAATGAATTACATAAACATGAAATACGTGATAATTTAGTTAGAATTTTACAGCTATAAGTTTCTTTAAAGTTCATAATCATCCTGTCAGGTAAATAGTATCTCTGTTTTAAAGATGAGAATTCTCAAAATATTCAGATAAATAAAACTAAATAAATAAGACTAAAATCAATAAATAAGACTAAATTATATATAGATCTTTATCCTGTATCCTTTTTAAAAATACAATTACTTTATTGTTTTATAGAAAGAATTAACTGATTTGAAAAATTCAAGTAAGAATCAAAATCTGACCTTTTAACAAGGATTGTTACTTGCCTTCTCTGACCATATTCCCTATATATACTTCTCAGTATATATGCAGAAAGGAAGACGGTAGGTGAGATAGCTAGTCAGAAAGAAATTAATTTTGAAAATGAAATACTTTTTCATATAAAAATAGAAAACTTTGATTTAATTTTTACTTCTGTGTAACTGAGATAGAAGAACAGAAGTAAAACTGAAGACATAGTTGACCTTGAAATCAGTGAAAAGAAAATGTTACCTGCAAATTTAAGAAAACAACTGTCATACAGAGTAGGCATCCAGTGTTTTTGATTGAACTATGCAAAGTATCTACTACTTCCTTGCTATGAAAGACGAGAAATTATAACCATGTCAAGCTCAAAGTTATTTAATTTCTGTATTTAAATATATTCACTACTCAACATTATAAGTTTTTGATGTATCACCATTTTTCTATTATTGAGCTATTCTAATTAATCTCTTGGTTGGCTAGATTTCATTGTCAGTTTTATATATGCATATTTTTAAGGAAAGTTTTTATTTACCAATCACCCAATCTCTTGCATAGTTTTCAGTGACTTTCTATTCATTATAGAAGAAACACTTGGATGAGTATACAATTCTTATTTATACTTTTACATTAGAACTCTACAGTCATTTCTCAACTTCTTCTAATGTTAATTATGTTCAAGTCTTCAGTGCCTTTTGCACAGTAAAAGATTAGAAATCCCTTCCCTAATATGCCTTAACATTTTTTCTCTATCACACGAGCTTGAAAGTACTAAGGGCATTTAGAATGGAGAAAAGAAAATTTGAGATATATTTAATGTCTGTTCAACTAAAGGGCTGTTAGCAAGAAGGCAACTCTTCTTATTCTGTTTAATCTGGTCTAGATAGCCATTTTTATGAGCTTTCATAGTACTCTATACTTTTTATTATAATATTTATGAGGTTATTATTTAACCATCTACATAGAGGTCGACTGTGGATTCCTTGAATGAATGCAGACACATATAAGCACTCAGTAATTTTTATTTGAAGGGATTAGTTTTATCTTCTATTGATTTGTTGTGGCTTCCAAGAATACTGTGTTAAGTCTGATTAGGAAGCCTGCTAGATCAGCAAGAAGGGTTACATTAGTAAATTAGTAACGCCTGCTATGGGCCAGAGAATTAAGGGATGCCAAAGGTGACAAATGTTGCTTATCTTAGATTAGGTGCTATTTATTTGCCACAGATGGCAGAATCAAGACTATTAGATAAATACCCCAGGAGGTTGATTTTGGCCTAATATAAGCAAAAATGTTTTACTTATTAGATAGGTTTAAAAATTGCATTTGGTGCTAGAGTCCTTGGGGTAGGTGAATTTCCTTGTCCTGAAATTGTTACCACATAAATTAGCTAAATATTTGTGAAATGTTTAACATTATAGACATTTTCAATTCTACTAAAATTTGTAAACATCTTTAAACATAATCAACATATGCATAAGTAATTTACTTTAAACACAATCAAGATATACTTAAATAATTCACTTTATAGCACAGAAACAGTATTACATGTGTGAAAATAATTCCTAAACTATCAATTTTATTTAATGTTCATTACTTTGTTGAGATGAGCTTTTGCTATTTTGTCCAGGCTAGTCTTAAACTTGTGGGCTCAAGCATTCCTCCTAATTCAGTCTCTCAGAGTGCTGGGATCATGAGCCACCACACCTGTCTTCTAAATTCTCAATTGTAATGAGCTCATGCAAGTTTATATGGTTTATATCTATAGGATACTTAAATTAGAATAGTCTTTCTGCTATATACTTTAAAATGCTGTGAAATGATAGTTAATGAATCTCCTCAACTTAGTAAATAATAACACCATCTGCTAGGCTGCTTAAGCTAAAAACCCAATAGTTACATTCATTTCTCTTTCTTTCACTTTCCCTCAGTCACTCAGTCAAGAAGTCCTGTGTTCTGTACTTCAGTCCTGAATCTGCCCTTCATATCCACTCTCGCCATCATCTTTCTCTTGTCTATTGCAATCCCCCTATTCAATCCCTCTCTTTTTTTACCCTTACCTCTAAGTCATCCATTCTTATTCCAGGAGCAAAGTTATTTTTCTTAAAACACAGATGAGAGCATGTCACTTCCCTATATAAAACACTCCAGTAGGTTCCTTATTCCAGTGGCATAACTTCTTACATTTATCTAAAAAGTTGTAAAATAATCTGTTATTGGCCATTTTCTTCCTTATTACCTCTTTCCCTTCATCCACATGCCCAGCTACACTGGGCTGGTCGTGCAGGAGATGGGGAAAAGTAGTCAATTATGGATCTGTTTTGAAGGTAGAGGCAATAGCAATTCCTGGCAAATATATTAAAGAGTATTCCAAGGTTTTTGTACTGAGCGATTAGAAAATGTCCCCATAATTTAAAATGGGAGAAACTAAATTTGGGGTTGATTTAGAACAGAAGATTAGGATGTACTTCCAGAGATACTGAATTTAAGATATCTTAGATATATGAGCCTGGAGTTCAGAAGTCTGCGCTTAGGTAAAATTTTGTGAGTTGTTGAAATATACTTGGTATTTAAAGTCATGAAACTTCCTACAGTTACCAGTGAAGTGAATATGGATAAAAATGTGAATGCCCAAGAACTAAGAGAAACCACTAGAATATTAAGAAATTTTGGGAGAAAAGAGAAAGAATCTGCAAAAGAGACTGAGATGTGACCACTGAGATAAGATAAGGGTTGGAATCAGCTTCTTCCAAACTCCTGTTAAACTTTTAATTCCTGTTAATTTATTTAATTGATTTAAATTTATTTAATCTTTTAATATTAACTTCTATTAATATTTTGTTCTCTTATGAATAACAAATATTCCTAATGACATCTAGAATGGTGAATCTTTTCCAGGTTTTCAGTTTACTTTTCCTAGATCCATCAGAGGAATCACTATGTATAGCAGCCATAATCTTAAGAAAAGTATTTCTTAAATAAGAAAACTTGAAAATCAAAATTACTGCTAGATCTATGGGCAGCAGAATGGATGTTATGTTAGCAGACAGGAAAACAACACTAATCTTATATACCTCCATCAGGGCTCTTGGGTAACTAAGTGCATTGTCAATAAGCAGTAATACTTTGAAAGGAATCTTTTTTCTAAGCAGTAGGTCTCAATAGTGGGATTAAAATACTAAACCATCCTATAAAAAGCTGTGCTGTCATCCAGGATTAATTGTTCCATTTATAAACCACAGGCAAAGTAGACTTAGAATAATTCTTAAGGCCCTAGAAGGGCCCTAAGATTTTTGGAATAGCAAGTGACCATTAGCTTTAACTTAAAGTCATTAGCTGCATTAGACCCTAACAAGAGAGTCAACCTGTCCTTTAAAGATTGGAAGCCAGTCATTGAATTCACCTCTCTAGCTATGAAAGTCGAAGATGGCATCTTCTTTCACTGTTTTATTCACAGTGAAAATCTGGGCCAGGCATGGTGGCTCACGCTTCTAATCCCAGCACTTTGGGAGTCCTCATTGGGCAGATCACCGGAGGTCAGGAGTTCGAGACCAGCCTGGCCAGCATGGCAAAAAAATTCGTCTCTACTAAAAATACAAAAATTAGCGAGGTGTGGTGGCATGTGCCCGTAATCTCAGCTACTTGGGAGGCTAAAGCAGGAGAATCTCTTGAACCTGTGAGATGGAGGTTGCAGTGAGGTGAGATTATGCCACTGCACTCCAGCCTGGGTGACAAAGCAAGACTCTGTCTCAAAAAAAATTAAAAATATATATATGTGGTGTTTAATATAGCCATCTTCCTCAATTATATTAGCTGGATCTTCTGACTGACTTGCTATAGCTTTTACATTAGCACTTGCTGCCTCACTTAGCCTTTTTCTGTTATAGAAATAGTTTCCTTCCTTAAACCTCATACACCAAACTCTGCTAGCTTCAAATTTCTTCTGCAGCTTTCTCACCTCTCTCAGACTTCATAGAATTGAAGAGATTTAGGGCCTTTCTATGAATTAGATTTTGGCTCAAGGGAATGTTGTGACTGGTTTCATCTTCTATCTAGATCACTAAACCTACCTTCATATCAAAAATAAGGCTCTTTTTCTTTCTTTTCACTCAGGTGTTCACTGGATTAGCACTTTTCTTTTCCTTCAAGGACTTTTCCTTTTCATTCACAACTTGGGCTATTTGGTGCAGGAGGTGGAGCTTTTGGCCTGTCTCACCTTTCAACATGTTTAAACTTAACCATTTCTACCTTTTGATTTGATGTGAGAGACAAATGCCTTCCTTTCACTTGTAACACATAGAGGACATTGTAAGGTAGACATGATATCATCTTTATCATCATAAAAGAAGATAAACTTAGTTGGTAGATGTTATGGGTGTTCTCCATCTCTCTCCCTCCCCATGAGCCTCCCCATTCCTGAGGTACAACAAGGAATAGGGAGGCTCATGAGGAGAGAGAGAGATAGAGAACACCCATGACATCTACCAACTAAGTTTATCATCTTTTATGGGTGTTGCTGGTGATGCCTCAAAACAATTACAATAGTAACATCAAAGGTCACTGAGCACAGATTGTTATAACAGGAATAATATTAATGAGAATGTTTGAAATGTGAGAATGACAAAAATGTGACACAGAGACTCAGAGTGAAGACCTGCTATTGGGAAAATGGCACTGATAGTCCTGCTTGATGCAAGGATGCCACAAACCTTCAATGTGTAAAAAATCACAACATCTATGAAGTACAATAAAGCACACTGAACAAGGTATGCCTATACTTTGCCAAATGTGTGGGACTGTTATTGGTCATATGTAGTTAATCAAGCTAGATTTCTTTATTGTTTTAGGATAATGTTTAATTTATTTTAGAATATTTATTAACAGGCTATTTGTCCTCAGGGCCACTTTCATTTAGGTCATCCTTTTGGGAATGAAATTGAGTCCTGGAACTAGAAATAATATTTCAAATATGCTACACCTGCCTCTTCATGATATGGCTAGGGAATACAAGCCCTAAAATGCTAAAGACCTCTGGTTGTAATCCTTTTATGGGAAAGAATTACTCCTATTATTGATAGTGTTTAATACCAATGCCATACTATTAAAGTTGTCTCATTTTGATGAGAAGTTCTTTATAGCTGCTCTCAGTCTTTTCTCTGCTGGTACATTTTCAAGACTAATTTCTACTAGGATTGCTGGGCTAATTAAATGATAGTGGAAAAACATTTTCCATCATTCTGGTTGGAACAGGAACAGTAAATCACCACAAGTACAAATTGGGAACTGTGTCTTAATATCATTAGGCAAAAGGCTCACTGAAAACTCATAGCAGTCAAACCCCAGTATTTAATGAGTGTACACATCAGTTGGTTCAGAGTAGTGTCCAGAAGAATTTGCTGGAAGCAAGTATCTCTTGATACTTGAGTCATATATAGCTTAATATGTGCAAAGGAGAAAGCAGGACATGTATTTCTTCTAAATCTATGTAGAAAAATACGTACATTTAATAAAATGGAAGCCATTAAAGTATATTACACATTTAAAAAGTGATCCATAAATTTTACTCTATTGCAGTCAGTAAATGAGACTTAATAACCAAGAATGTGAATGTGATCAGCATTATTTAAGTTGGGTGCAGATACATGGAGATTATTTTGTAAGTTGACAGAGTTTTGCATAGTTTTGAAGGAGCTGGAGCATGTAATGTAGTGACTTCAGACTGGCTCTCATTGTGCTAATCCTCACTAGCCTTGATTAAGTCATACCACTTTCAGCAAATTCCTTAACTTTTCTTGTCCTCAACTTACCCATTTGTAAAATCAGATAGCTAGACTACAGAATTTTGATTCTCCTAGCTCTGAAACTCTATCATCTTTCTAAAAATGGCACTTTTCTTATAGAGATCAAAGAGTATGTAACTCTCCTCTAAGCTATCTCTAGATATACCAGCTCACATTTCATATCACTCCTAATGAAATATTACCTCCGTACTTCCATTTTCTCTCAATTTAAACTCATTCTTAAATGATACACACAAAGTATAGGAACCCAAGCAGACAACCAAGATCATCTCAATAGTAAGTCACAAGAATTTTATCTAGATTTGCCAAGTGCTATAGGATCAGAATGAAAGGAATGTATATAGTACTGAGAAACTTTTAGAGTGCAAAAAGAGAGCCATCACTATTATTTATATATAAAATATTATATTTATATAATAATTATATATACACAACATACTGGTTGGCTAGGAGGAGAACTGCATATAAATGCATCTGTCCCCTTCCACAATTTGATTCCCTGTGATAGTGTTCTTTGCCTAGGGTAGTTTTGAGGGAGAGCATACATGGAGGCATAAACTGCTTCTTTACTCGTGAGCAGCTCATTTGTTTCCTCAGACCTTAGTAGTGAAATTAATAACTGCCATCCCTGAAGTTCGAGTACCTGAATGATATTAAATCTGAGAAAAGGATGCAGCTCTTGACAGTGATAGAAAAGCTGAGTGTTTGGGGAGAGGAAAAAATAACACCAATTGCTTTAAAACTTGAATCTGCTAACTGAAAAGATATTCAGAGGGTAGCAGTATGAGTTGTATATTATCCAGTGGCTCCTACCTGTTTCAAGAAGCTTCTAGAGCTTTTATTTTTGTCATTTGATTGGAAAAAAAGTTAGATTATTCTCTCTGTTTAATTCAGACCTAATACAGGTGTACTTTGGCCTTGGCTTACTCTTTGTAATTTCTTAGTCCTCAAAAGGTAAGAGAAAGCTTTTCCCCAGCATTTTCTCTCCACCATAAATTACCTAGATTAGGAATTATATAAATTTCTTAGTGTCTTCTCCAAGGTGACGGAAAATTTCCAAGATCTCTATCACTTCTTGGTTAAATGAGGAGCCAACGATTTAGGCTACAACTTGATAATAGAAAAGCAAGGAAAATACTAAAGTAAACTTTTTTGGTTGGTTTTTAATTCACTAGTACCTGTATGAATGATATCAAAATAGAAAAGGTGCATTTCATCTTAGTGAATCTATCTAATCTTTAAAGATGATACACAAGCCAACATATCAAAGTTAAGAAAAGTATGTGTATATATGTTGTGGTCTGAGCAAAGAAAATATAAGTAAGTATTAATTTAGTATGTGTTCAAAATCTGGCTGGCACTATAAAGACCCTGCACCCTGCACATGTGTTTACTTAATTTGGTCCTCACACTGATCCTTTGTGGTAGACAGGATTTTGTTCCCCATGACCTTTGTTTCCTGGGATCATACCCATGATTATGTTATGTATGTGGCAAAAAGGAACTTTCTAGATTTAAAGTTACTAATGAATTGACTATATAATGCAAATATTATCCTGGATTATCCTGGTAGACTCAGTGTAATCACATAAGCACTTAGGAGCAGATCTTTCTCTCTGCTGAGGGCGGAAGAAGAAATCATGGGGACTCCAAGCACCGTGGCTGGCTTGAAAATAGAAGGGATCAAGAGAAAAGCATGGAAAGGAGCTGAATTCTGTCAGCCTCCTGAATGAACTTGGAAGTAGGTCTTCTCCAACCTCCAGTACAGAATACAGGATGGGCAACACCTTTGCTTTCTCCTTATGAGACTTTTCACAGTGAACCTTGTTGAGCCACACTGTGCCTGACCTTCTGACTCACTAAAACTGTGAGATAATAAATTATTTTTGTTGAAGTTGCTAAATTTATGGCGATTCTTATGGCAACTATAGATAATGCACACAACTTGATGCAAATATGACTATCTCCATTTTATGCATAAAAATGAGGTGTAAAGGTACTGCCAGTTTATCCTAAGCCACAAAGCTGACGTTTAATGGGAACTAAGATCCAGAATTATTTGATTCCAAAGCTGTGCTCTTTCCACTAAGAGCCTCTCCTGACAGACCTTAAGAGAAAAGGCTTCCCTGATATAAGAGTGTGAAAAATAAAAGAGTGTGAAAAATAGGAGATAGCCTGGCAATCACAGCATATTAATAAAGAAAATGTTGGGAAAAGCATGCAGGTTTTGGTTGCCAGTGGAGTCTGTCCTCTCCATAGCTGAGGAATAATGGAGACTGGGAAGTCAACTCTTTGAGTCATGGTTGAAAGGTCAGAAAGAATGAGAACAGAGTTGAGGTCTTCGTTTGACTGTGAAACAAGTCACTGATACTCTCAACATTTCTGATTTTAGATACGATTCGTTACAACTTGAATACTGTTGATCAGTGTGAGTGTGATGTGTTTTCCAAGTGTAAAAATTTTAAAGTACATCTGGATGACTTGCCAGGATAAGACCAGAGAGTGAATGACTATTGCCTCTTTTTTTCTATAGTTTCTAAACTATTTCCTCATCACCTCTACAATTTTCCTCTCCCTTCATTTTTCATCATTGCCCTTTTAAGCAATATGAAAGTAATTACCATTCTACTATATTAAGATTCTGACTTTTAATAATCATTGCTCTCCTATTAAGAACACTTGATAGCTATTTTTCTTTTCCTGCCACAGGAATAGACAGAAAGTGGAGTTAGGAAAGGATAAATGGAAAAAAGCAAGAAACTCTGACATCTATTGGGAACATATTTTGTGGAGAATAATTTGGTCACGTAACACAGTATTGAGTGAAAAATTCGTGTTGAAACATATAGTTACTCTATATTTGGATTTGTTTCCTAAGATTTTCTGCTATTGCCTCCTCAGTGGACTTGGCCTAATTTATATGTCTGCGTAAAAGACTCTGATAAATCAAACATTTAAACAGAGATAGAAGAGGAAACCCAAAGTGATGAAAAACAGAGAGTAGGAAACTATGTTAGGAACCCAAGACTAAAATAAACTATTAATTAATCACTTCCTTAGCCCTGAGCTTTCCAGAAGGCAAGTCAACAAGAGAAAATTTAATACAATCCTTATGGCTTTCTGTATAAAGTTATTGTTGTTTCCAGACAGTAAGCTTCTTTGGGAATGGAGTAAAATTTACTTAAGAATATAGTGTAGTAAGAATCCATATTTTGGTGTCAGGAGTATCTTCGTCCAAAGTCCAATTCTATAACTTACAAGTTGGATGATTACAAACCTCAAATTCTTTATCTTTAAAAATGGTATTAACTATTTCTACATAGGATTGAAGTAAGAATTTAAAAATAATGATGCATGTAAAATGCTTACGACGGTTCATGTAAGTGCTCAATAATGTCCATTACTAATTAATTATTAATTAATTAGTGAGAAAAACAGGTGTCTAGTTTTTCTATGGATTGTTTATAGCCTGACATAATTGGTTCTTTGGTTGTTGCTTAGTAAGATCTTATTGAATGAATGATTTACTCTGTGGATCTGTTTTTTGCCATGTGCTAACACGTATTTCTTGAAAAAGAATCATATGGCCTAGATAAGTGAAAAATAAGATTAAACAGAATTAAATGATTTCCTTACCATGGAGTTCTTTATATGCTAATATAGATAATAATAACCAAAGCTTGGGATTTTCATATAAAGGTATGATTCTTTGTTTTGTCTTATTTGGGATTTTACTATAATTTTTTGATTATTTCATAAGCTTATTAATTTGAAGTACTCATTTAAGGAGGTGATGGTCTGTCATGTCTTCAAGCATGAATATTAATAATTCGGACATTTATCAGTTACTTAATATTTTCCAGGTACTGTTCTAACTACCTGTACTAACTTATTTAATATTCAGAATAATCTAATTAAAATAGGAATGTTTTTATTTCCAAATTACAGATAGAGAAACTTCATCTCTTACCCAATGTCACAGAGTTAAGTAGCTAGGATGGGATTTGGACCAAAGTACTCTTAGTGGTGTACCTAGAGTATTTAAAACATTGATGAAGATCATTTTTTTAAACATTCCCATTCTCTGTTTGGCAAAATCATTTTAGAAAGTCTCATGAAATAATCAGTAATAATACTTTCTCAATTTATTCTTTAATTTTAAAACAAATTTTTGAGAGAACATTGAATGTGAACTTTATTTAATTGAGTAAAATAGCTAATGTGTGAAATAAAATTTACACTTACCAAACAAAAATATGACATCTTGCAGTTCTCACTTGGTTTTACTGTTCAAAAAATTGCAAAACATACACACACAAAATACCAACTGTTTATATAGAATGATTGAGTTCAACTGAATCAAGATTATTTTTATAATTATTGTGCCATTATTATTTATTTGGAATCTACTGTTTAAAGAATATGTATTACCATAAGGGATAAAGCCCAAAATCATATCCTAATCAAATTTGAACACTTCCAAATCCTTAGATATTTATTTAAAAAAGCAATACATATAGTTGCATCCAGATGGGTCAGAGGCCAACTGTACAACTTAGAATTCTTGATTAATTTCCATGTAGAATACATTATTAAAGGATACATAACATAAATGTATTAATTTGAAGCATACACATAATTAATAAACCTTGATGAAGACTGTAGCAGTTGTTTAGAACTTAGTTGAATGAAAAGTGTTTTCAGGGAGGAGTATCTTATTATGGAATTTGCTTAGAATTATCCATACATGGGAATACAGTAATAAAAAGAGCAATAATTTTACATGGTTTTTTATTGTTTTAAATTGTCTACAAACAATGTATCTGCCTTATTGCCTGCACTAGGTCAGATAGCTTCTACCACACCACACTTGGGATGCCACTCTTTTGGGACCATGGAAATATGTATATATAATGCTTTTTTTGTTGTTTGTTTGTTTGTTTGAGATGGAGTCTCACACTATTGCCTGGGCTGCCACGCTGGCATGCAATGGCATGATCTTGGCTTATTGCAACCTCTGCCTCCTGGGTTCACCCGATTCTCCTGCCTCAGCCTCCTGACTAGCTGGGATTACAGGCACACATCACAACATCCAGCTAATTTTTTGTATTTTTAGTAGAGGTGGGGTTTCACTATGTTGGCCAGACTGGTGTCGAATTCCTGACATCATGATCTGCCCCCCTTGGCCTCCCAAAATGCTGGGATTGCAGGTGTGAGCCACTGTGCCCAGCCTCAATTATATTTTAATACAGACCATTAATAAATTTTTTCTAAACTGATACCAATTGTTAATTAATGTCTTATGAAAAGTTGTTATGCTTTTCTGTTGGAAGCTTTATGTGGCAGCATTGTTCCTATTTTCTTCTCATCACTCTCTTTATACTACCATGCCTTTTGCTGAGAGTACTCTCCCTCGGTTGGCATTCGGACCTGCCTGAGTATTGTCCCTCACATGGGCATAAAAAGGGGAACAGCTCCCACTTCTTACAACCAGTTTGTCCCACCACGATGTACGAGAAATAATAAGCTAATAAAAGACATCATAAAGAAGCTATTGCATTTCCATTTCAGGATTATACTTTGTATTTTAGTAGATTTTTAGCTTTAAGCCTTACTTCAGCTTCTTCCAGTTTAGACATGTAAGCCTGAAGTCAGCTTATATCCTCATTTGTACAGTTTATAGATGACTAAAAACTTTCTCCTCCTAAAGCTTTAGAAATTCTCAAAGACTTTTGATTACGTCTGTTTTCATGCTTTTATGCCTGCTATTGGTAGATTACAGTATCTTTTTTTGATTCTCACATAAAAAAATAAAATGGAGAGAGAGCGGCGGGGGGAAAGGAATGAAAGAAGGAAGGGAAGGAGGGAGGGAGAAAACAGAAAGAGATAAATTAAAAAGTATTTTCTCATAGAGATTATTTACCCAAATATTAGGAACTAGCACAGGAAAGGCTTATATTCACACCCCACTGTGTGTAGCATTAAGAACCAATCTTTTATGTGCATATTATCTCTAGTCACAGGAACACTTACATCTTCCATATGATCCCTGTCTCATTCCTACAATATATTTTTAGGATACCTTCTCCAACTTTCCATACACTTTAAGAAGCAGTATAATCTTTATCCTGTCTTATATGTTGAAGTTTCATCTTCTTTTATTCTAACTTCTCATCAAGACATATATTCTTAGAAAGTCACTTCACTTTCTAAAAGCCATTCGGGATGGTAAAGATGGCTTTGCAACTTCATAGAACATTTTAATCAACATGAATGATAAAGAAGCATTAATAGACTGATACCCTTTATCCTGTCTCATATGTGGAAATTTTATTGTCTTTCATTCTAACTTCTCATCAAGACATATATTCTTAGACACTCGCTTCCCTTCTAAAAGCCATTCTGGGTAGTAAAAATGACTTTACAACTTTGTATATATGTAGAACATTTTAATCAGCATGAATAATAAAGAAGCATTAATAGATTGCAGTGGACCACATTCTAATCTCTAAATTGATTAAACTTCATTCAGAAGGCGAAATAGTGGATATTTTTTGCTTTATAGCAAGTTGCCCAGCCAATTTAATCTGAGTTTGAGGATATTTTATAAAGAAGATAAAATGTATTAGGTATATACTTTCCAGTCAGACTTTAAACTCTCACTACAAATGAAACTAGTAATTTTCAACCAAATTTTTGACATGGGCCAAGAAAAGACTATATAAATATCAATATAATTAGGTGTAGGTGGTACTAAAAGTTAATACAATTTCATAATTTAATATAATAGAAATAGTGTGCATATCAGAAGAGTGACTCACAAGAACTGAGATACAACTGCAGTATAATGTGATGTATAACTTTATTTTCTGACATGGAAGAGCTTCAGACTTTATCCGTTCATGGAAAAACAGGAAGTTTTTAGGTAGTGATTATGAAGTTTAAAAAGTGAAAATATTAGGTTGTTGCATTAAAAGTAATGGCAAAAACTGTGATTACTTTGCGCCAATATAATATTAAATTAAGTTGATTACCCTTAAACAGAAATGAGTGAGTAGTTTCGCTGAAAAACATGTGACCTCATCCAGTAGACTCATTCAACATTCTTTGTCTTTGCTGAAGCTAGAAATTAAGGCTCCCTAAATTATTCCAAGGAAGGAAGGATTTAAAATTATTTATTAAGCCGGTGAGATATCTCTGTCTAAACCATATTATAAAATCTTTTTGACGTTCTCTAAATTTTGACCAAATGTTCAGTTTTATTAAAACAATCTGTGGAGTCAAAGAATACAGGGAGGGATTGTAACCTTTTTTTAAATTTAGAAAAGTAAACTTAGTAGGACTTTTTTTTTCTGCTTTTGAGTATTTATGTGATTTCAAACAACAGATTGATAAAAGAAATAAAAGTTTTAGATGACAACAATCTATGTTTTTGTCCTCAGCCTTTAGTATAGCTTTTGACAAACATAACTATGACAATCCAACTTAACATCTCCTTATATTGACAAGATAATTATAATGTACATTATCATAATAGTGTTTGGGGATTATCAGTCATTTTTATTATTTCAGAAACATCCAGATTATTTGGCTTAACTGACATGTTGAGTTTGCCCTGTCACATATGTTTTTTTGTGTTTAACAATATTTTTTTTGTAAAATACATATTTATCTATAGAATTCTCCAATTGTCAGTGGATAAAATTAGGAAATGACCATTTATAGAGCATTCTGGCAATTTAATTTAGGGAAATTTTTCTTTTGAATTTAGGAAAGGCGACCCTAATATCTTCATCTTTTTTCCCCAGTGGTTCAATTATTGGATTGAGAGATATTTTTAACTTTTTATAAGACTTGTATTCCAAACCTCCGCAGTTTTTCAGTCATAAAAATTTCATTGAAAATGTCGTAGTTGTTTTCTCCTAGAAAATATTTATGTACACCTTTGTTGATGTACATATGACGAATGTTCATACAAGCATTTTTGGCTGTAAATTTGCTACTGGGAGAGCAACTTTTTAAATTCAAATGAATAGTCAAACCCCTTTCAATATACTTGCTCTTTACCTGTACTATGGTCACATAGAGAAAATGATGAATTATATATGTCACAAGGAATGAATATCATCTTTTGAATTTTTATGAATGTTTGATTTTTTAAATTTGGAAACTCTCTTATGAAATAAGCTGCTAAAAAAAATAGCTGTAATATTACAGAATTCTTTAAGTAGATTTGTGATTCATCTATTATTCTTCCATTTTCCAATCTTGTTAGTTATCCTTCAAGCCAAATGAGAAAATTTTTGGTTGCTAATATGTGATGTGACTCATAAGTGAAGAGGGGTACTGTTTCCCGTAAGAACTATTTTACTCTTTTTCGGAAATATCAACAACCCTGGCCCTATTAAATGCTCATTTGAATGAGAAAAAAAATTTTGTTTTTTTATTTGAGGAATTTTTAATTCTCCGTGTTGGTGGCATTGCAGTAATAAGTAGATTTTAGTAGTTCCAGTGATATGTGTATTTGAGAGCAGAGACCTTCCCTGTCTCACTCATCATTGTCTCCCTAGGGCCTGACATCATGCCTGATTCATGATTGACATAAAAATAGATCTGTGAAATCAATCTATTAATCAAAATGCACAATTCAATAACCTCTGTTACCATTAACACAATCTATATGCACATATTTTATGAATGTGTGAGAGTTTATTGTTACCACAAATTCTTTAAGAATGCTTAAAGTGTTAAATTAATTTCATATGCTATTATCTAAAATATTTTTCTGTATAATCATTTTTTCAAAAAACTTAAGTACAAGGGAAAATACTTCATTTTACACATATTTTAAACATCTGATGGTTTATAGTTTATCAAGTTCATAAAGTGCCTCATAATGAATTTTGTTGTATATTACTTTTGAATTGAATATGAGAGATGGGACAAATCTGTACTGATTCCATAATATATATACTAAAAGTACTTTAATTTTTTTTTTTTTAGTTTTGCTTATTTGTTCGTCATTTATTTTTCCAAAAAAGGGTCAGTGGAAAAAATCTGTGCTGCACAAATCTGTGCTAATTCCATGATATATATACTAGAAGTACTTTGATTTTTTTTTTTTTTTAGTTTTGCTTATTTGTTCATCATTTATCTTTCCAAAAAAAGGTCAGTGGAAAAAAGTGTTCCTGTTGCTAATTGTTGTGTGTTTTCTTTTGAAGTCCCTCTAGATTCACTGTGTATGTTTTGATTGAATTGAAACTTATTCAGTTGACAGTACTTGATGGATATTGACAAAACAGCAGTTACTAATAGCTCAGCATTTATATATATCTGTGTTAATAATATCATGGCTATTTATTGATAGATCTTTACTATGTGCTGGCATTCAATGTATGTCTTCTCATTTCATTATGACCTCAACTCCCTGAGGTATAGGTACTTTATTATTTTCATCTGATAGAGGAATTAACAGGGTCACACACTCAGTAAACTGCGGCATTGGGATTTGAACACTAGAAGTCTGAGTCCAGAGCCTGTAGACTCTTAGTTACTATGCTATTCTGTCTCTCATAATAAATTATTAGCAAATTAATTATCTGGCATACTCAATATATCTCTATCATGATTGATTACTATTCATTAGGGTGAACATTCCTTCTAGGGGATTTGTATTCTATGTAAATATTGATTGAGGATGAACCCTAAATGAAAGGAGTTTAAAGTACATTATCTCTTCTGACAGGCAATAACATAACAAATTAGGATTTTAATCAATAATATATGTGTAAACATGACATTGATTTATTTGTTAATAGTTATCCTTTCTTCATGGATTTTACCCTCAAATTAGCTCCTAAATTTATCCCTCTATGTGATATGTAGCGAGAGCATAGAGTGTATACCTTCAGTTTTCTTTCTAAAAATTCATTTAATAATTCATGTAGTTAACATGTAGACTTTAAGTAGATTTTTTTTTCATACTCTTTTCATACTCTTAAATTAGGAAAGGAATGTATAAATGAAATAAGAAAAATGTTGTGTAGCGGCTTTGGGAAAAAGAAATGCTATTCTGAGAATAAATAGATTTCAAAGAACCTCTTCTCCTTATTTAAATGTAGCTCAAGAGTAAAGAGAAAATTATAATCATCCTCACATGAAAAACAAATGGAACAAATAAGCATCAATAATGTGTATATCTAAATCCATTTCTCAAAGTAAGGTTATTGGGGATAGCATGGTTGCCAGCGACTCATGTGTGCTCTCAGTGGTTTCTCCTTATATGGAATACATCTATATTTTTTGCAACAGAATTGTCCAAAGCATTTATCAAACCCAACTGCTTGGTCTTAATAAATATAAAAGAACATTTCTAGGAAAAGGCCTAAGATTGCCTTCTGGGACTTTATAATGTAATGCAAACACTTGGATGAGCCTAGTCAACTGTCCTAATGTGAAATAAATAAGAAAATACAATTCCGACTCTAGTTGCCCTATTAAATGATTTAAATGCTACAGTGGTTAAGACATAAAAGGGAAAAGTACTAAATTCTGACCCAAATATTATGGTAAGCTAATATATTTTTTTAATTCTATAAGGGAAAGTTAATATTCAAAGTCTGAAGTTTGAATTTAAAGACTATAGAAAGGAGTGGTTCCTCTTTATTATTTAGGACTAATAATTATTGTTGAGTTCTTTACCTGTGCTTGTACAATTTAAAGCACCCTTTCCTTGTTAATTAATCTAATCTCTGTAATTATTCTTTGAGATAGAAGCTGATATTATGTGAATCTTACAGATGCGAAAATTTTGGCAAAAGAAGATAACTTACTTTGAATTATTAAGTTATCGAGGCAGTCAAATGTGACTGCATATCACAGTCACTAGGGAACAGTGGGAGATTGGCAAAGAAAATAACTTTTAATTGATATCATACCTGCAGGAACAACAAAGAGAGCTTTCTTTGGAATTTCTTAGGGTCCTACTAAGGAAATAGTACAGCTAACTTTGGATATTGGAAGCAGTTGGATGTTGGAAACATGTTTATGAATAAATGTTTCTACTTCCTATCTCAGTGGCACATTCAACTTCATGTACCACTTGAAGGCTATTGACTAGGAATGCATTTTAAGCCATCATTAATTCTAATAACAGCTTTCAATATTTTAAAACCATTTTGTTTCCAAAATGAGTATTGTTCTGCCACCTCTAGCTCTCCTCTTCTTTCCTTTATTTCCATTTATTTCCCGTCTACTTTTACTGTTCTGTTCTTTCTAACATCAAAGCAAAATAATAAATTGTATAACAATCCATCTGTAGAAAATAAAAATGCAGTGTTTATATCTGGGTTTAAAAGGCTTAAAGCAACAGCAAACAATTAAGAAGTAGCTATTTTTAGACCTAACACATCAGTCTTTTCTCCCAGAGGCAACTTCATTAAGTATTGATTCAATGCCATGACAACATTGGTGTTCCATTTATTCTCTTTGAAAGAATCCAGAGATATGATCATGGTTTGTGTAACCAGTATTCTTAGAAAAATAAAACAAATTAGTTTCTTCATCTACCTAGATTTTCAACACAGAAATCCATGTTAAGTAGAAGAGAGAAAGTTTTTAGACATAAACTTGCTGTTATGCCTAAAATTTGACAAAATGAAGATTGTCAAAATATAAAAAGAAAACACCATATGCTTTCCATTGCTGCAATGGCAGAAGAAAGAATCTGTAAGAGTGAAATTTAAACTTGTCATGGGCAGAGTGAAAACATTTACACCAAAATTTCATATAGGAAGCCACCCCCTGCCCTAAGCTGATCTTTTATTATGATAATTTAACATATGTCTCATTTCATAATACTAGTGATTCTACTTTGCTCAAGTGTTCATACCAATTACAATAATAACATCAGAAAGTCTCACTTTGTAATGTGAAAGATACCCTTGAGAGTACAGAATATTAATTTTTGAACAAGCTGTTACATTCTTCAATGGGGAGTAAATTTCTGGGCGATGTTTCATAATTCTACCTGTGCACAGCTATCTTTAGTAACAAGGCATCACACTTAAATATTTTTTAAAACCTAAGGAGGGAGAAACACGACCATTTTGGAAATTAATTTTCTAGACCTAAAGCAGGTATTTTATTCACCTTAAGACATTAACAAAAAGGTAATTCAAATAAAATTTAATGCATAATTTAGAATTTTTCTCATTAAAGACGAAATATCAAATTCTCTACTTGCCATTGGTTTAGTTTTAAATAAATACAATGTTTTGTTTTTTTTTTTCTCAGTCCAAGGCACAGGTGACTTACTACACAAAGAATATATTCTATCTTAAGTAATCTATGTGTCTTTATATATTTTAATATGAATTCTACCTTTCATTGTCTTTTCAGAGATTTTGCCCATGTCATTATTTTCTCATGTTTCCTTGTCAACAATTTTCTCTCTTGGATCATTACCATTGAGAGAGGAGGGTGGTGGGGATTTTATCTCTGTCACAATGGGTCCATTTGTTTTGCTTGCGAAAAAACTTTGAAATATCTGTTTTCTCATCTCACATTCACTCTTGAATCCACTGTAATCAAGCATCATTCCTCATCCCTCCTCTGAAAACTCTAGTCACACTCTAGCGATTGTGAAACCCAGTGGATAATTGTTCATATGTTAATCTTGAGAAAGCATTTGACAGAACTGTTCACTTCTTTTTTCTTGAAGCACTTTCTTCCCTTGGTCTCTAGTTCTCTTTTTCTTCTATTTCTTCTATTTCTTCAATATTACTCCATCTTAGTCTCCATTACTAGGTCTTCCTCATCTTTCTAACATTGAGATTTGTAGTGCCTCAAATCTCAGGGCTTGGGAATCAATTCTGAGACCTCTCCTCTCTTATTTATTTTTTAATTGACAATTTAAAATTATATATATTCAAGATGTACAATGTGATTATTTGATATGCATATACATTATGAAATGGTCACCACAATCAAATCGATTGACACATTCACTATCACAAAGCAATTCCTATTTTCTTACAATGGAATATTATTCAACTATAAAAAGAAAGAAATCCTGTCATTTGTAATATGATTGAACCAAGAGGATATTAAGTAAAATAAGCCAGATACAGAATGACATATACTGTATAATCTCACTTGTTTATGGAATCTAAAAAAGTCACCTATTTTAAAAGTGACCACATAATTGGAAGTAAATCACTCCTCAGCAATTGCATAGCATTTCACAGGTTTAATAAAATATTGGTTGGCTGCTTGTTTGTTATTTTCATCCCTTATTCCTTCCTGTCTCCATTTTTAAGCACAATTATTGGCATAAAAGAGGTTTTTAAGACCCATTTTTAGACTGCATTCTAGCCTGGGCAATAGAACAAGAATCCCGTTCTCTCTCCCTCTTTCTCTTCTTCTTTCTTTCTCTCTTTCTTTTCTTTCTTTCACTCTTTCTTTCTTCTCTTTTTCTTTCTTTCAAATAAAAAAAAAGTCAAACTCATAGAAGCAGAGAGTAGAACAGTGGTTGCCAGGGGAGGGGGTATGAAAAATAGGGAAATGCTGGTCAAAATGTACAAACTTTTAATTATAAGAAGAATAAGTTCTGGAGATCTAATGTACGATGACTATAATTGGTAGTACTTGAAATATTCTGAGAATAGGTGTTGATACCTCTTCTCCTCTATGTACACTAACTTCCTAGGTAACCACATCTATCCCCATGAGGTTATACAACATATATACTCTGATTATGGCTAAATTCTGATTTTCAGAACCAAACGTGCTGCTGAAATTAAGACTTGGGTTTTCAATTCCTTACTGAAATCTTCACTGGATATCTCACAGGAGTTTAACAGTTAATGCACCCAAGGCCAAACACTTCATTTTTTCCTCACGAATCTTTCTCCTCAAGTTTCTCCCAATTTAGTGAACATTACCATTAGTTCATCATTTTCTGAGGACAAAAATCTTGCCACCTTCCTTCATTCTTGTTCTTTTGTCTTTTATATATCATATGCAAACTATTAGAAATTCTACTAGCTATACCTTCAAAACAGAGCTGAAGTCTTACCACTTCGAATCCCCATCACCAAGACCATAGCATAAACCACTTTCATCTTTAACATGCTTTCATTAAATTTCTTTCATCTTTTACATGCTTTCATTACATTACTTTTATTTTTATCTTTTTAACTCAATAGGTTCTAGCTCATCTCCTTGCTTTAAGTGTTACTTCACTGAAGTCTGTTTATCACACACCAATTGGAGATGTTTTTAAAAAACACCACTCTCTTACTCTTAACTTTCCAGTGATTTCCATCTCACTTATAATTTAACCCTAAATTTTTGTTATGGCCTATGTGACCCAGCCCTGGATAGCTCTCATAACTTATTTTCCATTACTCTGCTCCTTATTGACTTAATTCAAGCCACCTTCGACTTTGTGTTGTTTTTGAAAATTCTAAACGTGATGACATCGGAGGCTCTTTGCTTTTTGAGGTTGTTGAGATGGATAACTCTCCTTGTAGATATTTGCATGACTTAACTCTCACTTCATTCATGCCTTTCTAAAATGATGACACCCCAAAGAACATTCTACGACCACCCTATCCTAAGTGGTATCTCCCCTTACTCTATCCCCTTACTCTGATTTATTTTTTTCTTCAAAGTTTTAATCAAGTACCTAACATTTTATGTAATTCAGTTTATTATTTTGTTGTTCTCACCTTTTTTTAACTGGAAGATCGATCCCTTGAAGACACTTTTCCTGTTTTGATCAATGCTGAATCTCCAGACCTAGAACATAGGGAGTGCTCAGTTCACATATGTTGAATAAACTATTATTATCACTTTCATATCCGTCCTCCTTTTCTATCCTAGAATATTTCCTAGAAAATATACCATATATTTCTTAGAAGATATTAAGATACTTTCTGATTATACCCTACTTACTTTCTATTAACTTTAATAATTGTGTTTTTTTCATTTTAACATAAAATACTTCAATTTGATGTTCTCATTTTGCTTGTGACAAGTTTAGCCTTTTTGGAGTTCCAAGACTAATATACAATTCACTGTTTTCATTTTCTGCCTACCTTCCTACCACCTAAACGACTTGTAGAAAAGCAGAATTATATGTAAAAATACTCTCTGTCACATTTAAATCTATGATACATAATTGAACATGTAATCATATTTTCAAAATGTTCTATTTGTAGCAATTGGAATACATATTTAAGAATTTTTTGGGGGGTAAGCGAAATCATGAAAAACCCAATATACCTCAAATAACACATGCATAAAGAATAATTTGCCTTTAGATTTTTTTGCTCACATCAACATTACTTGCACTAATGGCTTTGAATATTTCTTAAAGTGGTGATAAAATTAAGACAACTTATATGCAAGAAAAATATCACATATTGAGAAAGAGCCAGAAATAGAAGTGTGATTGAATATTTTACTCCTGTACTTGCATTAGAAAACAGCTACTTTACTATACAGACTATAAGAAATTAGAACAGGTTGCCAAGGAAAATTACATTTTTAGCTCAAGATATTTTTGAGAAAAATGCATACTTACTTTTTGGGATGGTTTAGGTGATTGGATGTAAGAGAATAAACTAAATGGATTTTACTTTTTTTTTCCTCTCCATTGACTCTCTGTGTTTGTAATCATGTGGCCATATCTACTTGAAAAGGGAAATATTATAGAAACTTTATTTGCCAGATCCAAAGTATTAGTGTGGAAGGTTTACACAGGATTTGTAAGAGAAGCCTGATGATTATATTTGAAGGATACATTATTTCCTCATGATAGAGGACAGAAACATGTATTAATCACACTCTTTCTGTTTGACTTGCATGTGGAAGATCAGGTATTGTCACTCTGAAAAAAAAAAAAAAAAAAAGAAAAAGAAACAAAGCAAACAAATGATCAAACAGACAAAAAGAGATAAATTCCTTGGAGGGAGTGGGAAGACTGGAGTCTTTAGCTAAAGTGTAAATGCTTTTGCCATTTGGGAATTTTTAAAAGGCTGCTTTGTCTTCCAAGACAAGTTTCCTAACTCAGTTAATTAATTTTGGAAATTATATATTTAGAAATTATTGACCCTAAATAATACAATAGCAGTTAACATTGATGAATGCTTATTATATACCAGGTATTTCACACCAATTTTATCAGGTAGGGGTCATTATATTCCCATTTTACAGATGAAGAAACTGAGGCATAGGGAGGGAGGTTAAGCAACTTGCTCAAGATCTCACAGTTCTTAAGTGGTGGTTTTTTGTTATAATCCAAGCAATCTAGCCTGAAAGCCCCTATTTTAAACCACTTGACTCATATGTTAATATAAGTAGCAAATACTTTGTGCAGAATCAATTTGGTTTTTAAAAAGTGGAACCAGTAATGGAAAGTGTGGTGTTGTGTTATCCAGAGAAATGTGTTAAATATCATGTTTAAATGTCAAGGAAAGCAGTCTCAGTCAGGTTATTTAAAGTTTAGTATGTTTTAATAATAAACACGTATATGACATTAAGGGAGTAGAATCACCTCCCTTTGCAAATATACAAATAGGTGCACAACCAGAAATTATGGGCACTCATAAATATTTCTGGTGGGATGTAGAAAGATGAAACATAGTTCATTTCTGTTCTTCACCTCCCTTCTCCCCAGATATGTGAATTAGTTAAACCGTTTTCTAGTGCTCTGCTTTTAAAAAGCATCTTTATTGAGATGTTATCTTCATATCATAAAACTCACCCACTTAATATAATTTTTCTTGTATATAGAAGGAGCTATGCAACCATCACCACAATCTGTTTCACTTATATATTCTGAATGTACAGAATGCATAGTATTTGAACTCCAAGTCCTCATATTTTGAATATTTAGATATTCCCTTAAACTTAAACCTCAAAATGAGTTAGGGAAATATCATAGTAATACATTTGTGGCAATAAGCCATGACTTGTCTTTCCTATTAGCATCTGATTTCCTAATAGTATCTTATTTCATTTTGGGTTATCTTCCCTCAGTTTCCTAAAACAGCATGTTATACACAATAGGCAACTCAAAATATATTTTGTTTAACGAAAAGATGGAAAGGAATTCATGAACTAGAAGGAAGTTAGGAAGCCACAACTTAATATGTGTTCCTGTTGAAGAATGAGGCCATCTATTAAAATCATCAGCCTGTCTAGGTACTTGGCTCTCATACTAATAAAATGAGAATTCAAGTCAATGGATCAAGACTTGTGTCCAGACAATGGGATGCTTTTTCTTTTGTAGAGGTAAAGAGGAAAGTCAAGGGCCTTATCTATTACTTTCAACTCATTTTTAAAACTTGGATTATGGCTGCCTTGCATCCTCATTCTTTTACTCTCTAAGCAGAGAGCAGCTGGCACTGATGACATCAGTATGCCTATTAAGCAGTAGTACAAAAGGCTTGTTAAAAACAGAAAGACATCTAACTAGAAGTGACTATAACTAAAAGTACTAAATTAAGGTTGTAGTCTCAATAGGGACATGGAGAGAAATAATTAGAAAGAAAAGCATTGTCATTGTGTTAGCTTTGAGAGGATGTTTTTCTATGTGTAATTAAACTGCTTAATTAAATATGCATGGTCTGAAGATAGTTCCCTAAGGGACAGTCCTAGACTTAGGCTAGGCCCTTGGGCCTTGAGAGAATATTTCAATTTTTTAAATAAGACCTCAAAAGGACCTTAGTTTTTATTTTTGATTAACTTATCCAAAGTGAATTTCTAAATAATTTTAATTTTTAAAAAAAATTTTTAATTTCCCACATATTTTAATTTTCTCTGTTGTCAATCAATATACATTTCTGGGTCACATTTTAAATTTATATTTTAACATTTTATAGAAGTATAAAATATGTACATCAAACTGATGGATTTTCACAAAGTGAATATTTTCACGTATCCGTAACCCAAATTAAAGAACAGGCATTAACAGCACCTGAAAACTCCTCTTTTTCTCCCCTACAGGCTCCAATCTTCCCCTAAGAGTAATAACTGTTCACATTTTCTATAATGATAGTTTTTGTTTAAAATTTTATATAAATTAAATCTTAGAGTACTCACCTTTTTTTCCATTGAACCTCTTTCTTTTAACATTATTTTAGGGACATTCATTCATATTATTCCATGTATTTATAGAAGCTTCTCATTGCTGCATAGTATTCCATTGTGTAAATATACCACAGTTTACGTATTTTACCATCGATGGGCAATGTGTTTCAAGCTAGAGACATAAAAAGTGTTGTTATAAACATTCCAGTTTCTCTATTGGTAAATGCATTCCCTGTTGGTGTATACTGAAAAAAGAAACTGTTAGGTTCTAGAGGATATTGATTTTCTATTGCTCCTGTAACACGTTACCACATATTCAGTGGCTTAAAAGAATATAAATTTATTATCTTAACAGTTCTGGAAGTCAACAATCTAAAATGGGTGGTCAGGGCTGCCTTCCTCCTTGAAATTCTTGACTTTTCCAGCTTCCAGGGGCCACCTGCATTCTTTGGCTCATGATCTCTTACTCAAAGCATTCTGACCTCTGCTTCCATCTTCTCTTCTCCTCACTAACTGTTCCTTCTGCCTCCTGCTTACAAAGGTCCTTGAGATTGCACCAGGCTCACTCAGATTATCCAGGATAAGTACCCCATCTCAATATCCTTAACTTAATCACATTAGCAAAATCTCTTATTTTCTAAAGAAGTTGTATCAGTTCACAGTCCCACCAGTGGTATATGAAAGTTCCTTCCATATCCTCACCAACTGGTGGAATAATTTAACACCTTTCATATATTTACTATGCGTTTGGATACATTTTTTTCTTGAAGTATCTATTTAAGTCATTAGTCAATTTTCTATAAGCTTTGTATATTTTATATTTTTAGAAATATTTACATATATCAAATACAAATTATTTGTCATATACATGAATTGAGAGCGTCTCCTACTCTGTGGGTTGTTTTTTCATGCTCTCTCATTTTCCTTTGATGAACAGAATCCCTTATTTTAACAAGGTTGATATGGTTTGACTGTGTCCCCACACAAATCTCATCTTGAATTGTAGCTCCCATAATTCCTACATGTCGTAGGGGGGATCTGGTAGGAGGTAATTGAGTAATAGGGATGGGTCTTTCTCCTGCTGTTCTCCTGGTAGTGTGCAAGTCTCATGAGATCTGATGGTTTTAAAAATGCTGGTTCCCCTGCACATGGTCTCTTGCCTGCCACCATGAAAGACCTGCCTTTGCTTTTCCTTTGCCTTCTACCATGGATTGTGCTCAGGGTAGAGAGTGAATTTCCCTCAGCCAAATTATAAACAAAATGTTGTCACAAAAAATAAGCACAGATAGATATATGCTTATAACACTTATGCCTCCAATCATGACTGAGTAAATGGTACCAGACTTTCCTCCTAGCGTAAACAACTACATACTGCATAAACTATTTAAAGCAACTGCCTTCAGGCATTGGAACACAGGCAGAGCATCTGAGACTTTTGAGATAGGGGAATATATGAGGTCACCCTGATAGTCACCCAGGCTTTCTGAATGGCAGGGGTTTTCTTACCATAGTGCAGAGAAGAAACTCCTAAATTGAAAGGTGATCTTGTGAGGTTAAAAAGGCATAGATCAGAATTGGGGGCTACAAAAGCAACTGAGATTTACATAAAAGAACTGGAGACAAGAAGTCTGTGTGAGAGTGGGGTGTTGGAATAGTAATTCTATGTTGGTATACAGCAAAGACCTTTGGCCAAGGGCTACACTATGCACTTGCAGGTAAGACCCTATAAGACTTAGCAGAGATTGCTTCCTACATGCCTGAGAATCAGATGCAGTGCAAGGTATCATTGGCATTGTGACCTTAAAAACAGGTTTTCCTGTCAGGAAACTTTGTTTGATCTTTGCCCTGAACCCATTACTTTCTTTGAAATATTTTGCTGGATAGTGGTTAGGAATGAGAAATAATTTTGTATCTGAATCTAGTAATTCCTAGCTTGGAAATGATTCCTTAAGATTGTGCTTAATAACTAAAGAGTTCATTTTTTAACTCATCTCTCTCTGAACATATTCTTGTACACAGCTAAAAAAAAAACCAGTGTTTTCAATATTCTGCATGGAAATCTTCTTAGCCAAATCCACAGATTCAATAAATATATCTTCTGTTTTCCTTATTGTTGTAGGTGACTGTGTTGCCACACTTTCTACCACATATAACACAGGTTTCCTTTTTTACTGTTTCTAATAAAATATCTTCACTGTCCTTCCACTGTGCAACAATAGTTTCCTCAAGCTCTTTGGCTTCTGCTCACTATCAGTACACATATTTTAGGGTTTGGTTATAGCAGCAACCCACTTGCAGGACGAATTTCTGTTTTACCTACTTATTGACATGTAACAAAAATTCTAAAACTTACTGGCAAAATTTTTAAAATATCATTTATTATCTCATGGAACCTCCATCTTGACCAAATAGTTATTCTGCTGGTCTCACTTGGGATCTCTCATATGGCTGAAGTCAGTGGACAGCTAGGACTAAAAAAGCCAAGATGGCTTTACTCACATTGACTTTGGAGAATTGGAAAGGACCAACATAGAAAGGCTGGGATCTCTCTATATCCATTTGCGCTTGCCATGATGGTGGCTTCTTTATATGGTATCTGGATTCCAAGAGAAAGAACGTAGGAGAGGGAAAGTAAGCCCTCTTAAAGGCTAGGGCTAGAACTGGCATGGCGTCATTCCTGCATTTCCTATTGGATTCCATTTGGCAAAACCAGCCCACATATAAAGAAGAGGACACAAACTCCACCATCAGTGAGATAACCATAAGAATTTGTGGCCATTTTTAATCCACCAGAGAAAAATGCTTTCAAAATCATAATTTATTAAAAGTGAGCAAATAAAATCTATAAATTTGAACAACCAATATCTGCTAAAAACTTGAATTTGTGATTATAAAGAAAAACAAGCTATCCCGTGAACATGATCCCCAGGCCCAGATGGCATGACTCATAACATATATTAAACAAGAAATAAAGAGAGCAACAAAACTGAATCTGATATTTCGGAAAGGCTAATGAACTATAAACCTATAGTGAAGTTGAACAAGAAAAAAGAAGAAAACTCATTAATTTTAAAATATGGGGATATTAAAGAAAAAACACAAAGATATGGAACTTTAATAATCTGCTTCAAGAAAAAAAAATAGAACAATTTTCAGCCATTAAGTGAATGGAATCAATACACTACAGGCTACCCTCAAAAACAAATCTAAACATTAGGTCAAAGAGGTTTTTAAGTTATGATAAATCTTCAAACTGTCACTCCCTATGGCATGCAAGCTGTTGCAAAAAGTAAGGAAGAGCCTCTTTTCGGTTTGTGAGGCTGATATATAGTTCTGTGAATTTTAAAGTACCTTTTGTGAAAACCATAAGACATGTGTGATTTTAGATTTAAAATATTCTATAAAATATTAGCAACATCAATCCAAGAGTATAATTAAAAATTACACTAGGGCAAGTCAGAATTTAGTTCAGGAAAAAAAGAATAGTTTAATATTAGAAAAGTCATTTACTAAAATTTTTATAGTAAAAAAGAAGAAATAACCTTTCAACACATACAAAAAAGCTTTGATGCAATACCATCTTATTCCTGCAAGAATGCCCATAATAAAAAAAATTAAAAAATAATCGATGTTGGCTTGGATGTAGTTAAAAGGAAACACTTAACACTGCTGTTGGGAATGTAAACTAGTAGAACTACTATGGAAAAAATGTGGAACTTCCTTAAAGAACTAAAAGTAGAACTACCATTTGATACAGCAATCCCACTACTGGGTATCTACCCAGAAGAAAAGAAATCATTACACAAAAAAGATACTTGCACATACATATTTATAGCAGCACAATTTGCAATTGCATAAATGTGAAACTAGCCCATCAATCAATGAGTAGATAAATTGCAATATACATGTACACATATATGTGTAGACACACATATATCACAATTTCTTTATCCACTCATTGATGAGTTCCGTATTTTGGATATATGGATATTTGGATATTTGAATTTTGTGTATGTGTGGTATATATATGATATGTATACAGAAAATCCAAATATCCACATATACATGATATATATATCACATATACACAAAATCCAAATATCCAAATAATATATAGAGATATATCTGTATGATATATCTCTATATATTATCTATATATATATCATTTAGATACTTGTATGATATATCATGTATATTATCTATATGATATAGCTGTATGATATATCATATATATTATCTATATGATATATTATCTGTATGGTATATTATATATAGTCTATATTATATATATATCATATATACATGTATATATCAATACATATATATCATATATACATACATACAATGTAATATGACTCAGCCATAAAAGGAATGAAATAATGGCATTCACAACAACCTGAATGGAATTGGAGACCATTATTCTAAGTAACGTAACTCAGGAATGGAAATCCAAATATTGTATGTTCTCACTTACAAGTGGAAGCTAAGCTATGAGGATCAAAGGCATAAGAATGATAGAATGGACTTTGGGGACTCAGGGGGAAAAGGTGAGTGAGAGTGAAGGATAAAAGACTACACATTAGATACAGTATACACTGTTTGGTTGATGAGTACATCGGAATCTCAGAAGTCACCACTAAAGAACTTATTCATATAACCAAACACCACCTGTTTCCCAAAAACCTATTAAAATAAAAACATTATAAAACAGAAACAGAAAAAAAGCATATGAAAAGTTCTATGCCTAATCATGATTTTTTTAAATCCTGTTAATAAATTGGAATAGAAAAGTTTCTTCTTAACTCAGTAAAGGTTACCTTCTAAGACCTATAACATGCATAATTCTTAATGGAGAAATGTTAGAGACATTCTATTTTATAGGAAGATGAAAATAAGTAAGTCTATTAACATGAAAATTTATAGCTTTCACAAATACCAGCAATAAATAATTAGAAAATATAACTTTAAGATCAGTATTATTCATAATAACAAAAAAGGTACCTCTGAATAAATCTAATAAAAGTTATATAGAGATTTTGTGGAAAAAATTTAAAATTTCAAACAAAGACATAAGAAGACACAAATAAGTTGAGAAATTTACCATGTTTATGTTTATAAAGGCTCAAAAAAGATGTCAGTTCTTTATATTTTCATATATTCAAATTATTTTCAATCTACCAGTTGGTTTATGTTGTTTGAATTTGTCAAACAGATCCTTTAAGTTACATGAGAAACTGAAGGGACAAAAATAGCCAAGTCCTGAATTTTAATGACTATAAGAAAAAAATCACCCTACTAAATTGTAAGACTTACTAAAAGGTATGGCAATTAACATATTTTGATATCTGTGAAGACATAAATATCTTGGTGGAAAGAAAAAGAGAGCGCAAAAATAACTCTCTGTAGGAAGAATAGTAAGTGTTGTGAGTGGCATTATAATACAGTGGAACAAAGTACAGACTTTTCCATAATAATTGTGGTAAAATTGGCTATCCATATGGAAAACTGAAATAAATGTAAAGAAGAAATCAAGAATATCTTCATGATCTTGAAATGTAAAATAATTTCTTAAATAAAGATTTAAAAACACAACTCTGAAGGAAAAAAATGAAGAATGATACATTTGCATACATGAAATCAAAGAAAAAACTCAAAATGACACAAGACTTACTAAGAAAATAAAAAGCCAAGTTTTCAATTGGTGGAAATGTTTGCGTCCTATATAAATTAAATACTATTTACTTCTCAGAATACATGAAGAAACCTCTGCAAACCAGTAAGAACAAAAAGCACAATTAAATAACAATGGGACAGTGACTTAATGAGCAAAGGGCATATCCAGAAAATTCACAAAAGAGAAAATCTGTTTAATAATATATAAAATGGTCATCAACTTTACTCACAGGATAAAGCCAAGTTAAATCTAGGAAGAGAATTGTAAGTTTCATGGGTAAACAACATGGACTTCAGAAACAGACCGCCTCGGTGCAGATTCTGGTTCTATCTCTGACTACCTAAGTGACCTGAACCTGGGAAAGTGGTTTTACATCTTTGGGTCTGTTCTTTCATCAGTAAAATGGAGATAAAATAATACTTTCCTCATATTATTAAGTGCTTTAGAACATATTAACTGTTTAGAATCATGCTTGACATAATAAGCACTCCCTGAGCCTAAGCAGTTAGTATTAAAACAATGGGATTTCATTGAACTCTCATCAAATTGGCAAAAATCATTAATTCAGACAACACCATATATGGCAAGATACGAGAAAACAGAAACTACTGTATTTCTGGTAAAAACATAACATCCAATTTGAAAAGCAATCTGGCAATAGTTAAATTGGAGATGCATATACCATAAATATTCACTTATAGGAGTCTCCACTTTTAAGAGTATAAAAATATTTCACCCATGAACAGAGCCATGCTGTTGGAGTTTTTTTTTAAAAAAAAAAAAAAACACAAATGACGTTGAGTGATCAATCTGACTGTAAAAGATGTGTACAAAATTAACACAATGTAATTTTAAGACAAAAACCGTCAGTTCACATCATTTTTAGATACCTGTACATGTAAGGGAATGATAGACACCAATTTCAGAATAGTGGTTACTTCTAGAGGGAATGAAGGGGAAAAAAATCTAACGATAGGATAGGAAGAGTGGCTTTGGCTGTATCTGTAATACATAAATAGAGAAAGAAAAGAAGGGAAGGAGGAAGGCAGAGAGGGAGGGAGGAGGGGAAGAGGGCAGGAGGGGAAGGAAAGAGAGACAGAAAGGGAAATGGAGACATGAAAGGAGAGATATGAAAAAATAATATAATTTATAGGTACTGTATATAGTTGGATAGAGATGACATGATTTACAAAGTATGATCTGTGAACCCAGTCTTCTCTGCCGCCTGTTTGTGTAAATAAAATTTTATTGCTTATTTATTTGTCATCTATGACTGCTTTTACATTTTAATGGCAGAATTGAATAATTGTGACTTAGACCTTATGGCCTGCAAAGTCTAAATTATTTATTATCTCAATCTTTACAGGAAAATATCCCAATGCTTGGTATACAGTAGAATATATACTTTTCCTAAAAATTAAAATATTTTATAATTTTGAAAATATGCATTAGAATGTAATGACTCATAAAGGAAATTGATTTTTTGAGTGATTTTATTCAAAGGCCTTGTTAATAATAACTTGTTAACTTCCAATTTCTTTCAAAGGCAAAAGTCAGAAAAACATGTATTTAATCATGAGAAAAAATTCATTAACCTATATTTCTTTGTTCATAAGAAATAACGAGGATTTGGTTTCTTATAATTCATGCCCCAGATAAAATTTAATGAAAGTCCTACTTTTCTCACTGCAGCCCATAATCCTCAGGATCATTTAACCTTCTTCATTTACTCTGTTACCTCCTTCTGTAATCTATTATTAGTTAACATTTCCATAATAGGTAATATTTATTTAGCTGAGACCTGAAAATGAGAGAGGATAGTGAATTAGGAAGATAGGCTAATTAGACCCTAACTGAAATGGCTGAAACACAAGATAATTTTTGTTTTTGTTTTTTCTCATTAAACTGTTTGAGGCAGGTGCTCCAGAGGGGAAGAGGGAATCTGCTCCAGGTGGTTTTTCAAGAACCGAGGCTGATAGCAGCTTGGTCATAGTTTAAATGTGCATTTGAGGTTCCTCTCTGTGTCACCATCCCAAAGAACATTGACGGGCACTGTTTGGAGGCTTTTTGAAAAAGGATTAGATTATGGCACAGATAACATTTGCTCCCATTTCATTGGAGATACTTTGATCATATGGCCACACCCAATTGCAAGTCCATTTGAGAAATGAGATATCGATTAATGCTTGTACAACTACAGGCAAAGCTATTATGGAGAAGAGACACCCCAGACAGAAAGAAGAAGATGTAGGCAGAAAGGGTAATATTTTAAGAGACTAGAAAGAAGAGTAAAGTAGGCCAGTAAGTTTTTCTTTCTTTTTTTTTTTTTTTTTTTGATTGGTTGGGGCAGGATGGAGGTTAGATAATAATGTTTAGAGGTTGAGAGTAGAATTATTGGTGAAGCACAGGAAAAGATGAACCTAGAGAATACTCAAGTTGCCCATTGTTGAGATTGCCAGAAGAAAAAAAAATACAGGATTTCTGATTAAGTTTGAGTTTCAGGTAAATTGTAACTATTTTTTTTGCAGTATGAATATTTCCTAAACAATAATTTTCTTTACTAACTCTAGTAATGCTAGATATTATTAAATTGTTTCATGTCATACTAAAAAGATTACACTCATTCAGTTGGGTAATATTGATGAAAGGTTTTGAAAATGCATATGAAAGTTGTGGTAACATGAATGTTAAAAAGTCATGCTGAAAGCACAAAGAAACATAGATTTTACCAGGCTAATATCAGGGACAGGAAGAAATAAACAGTAAAATAACTATTGTATCTCTGCAAGATTCTAATTCAAATTCTTTTGGATATATAGCAAGAAATGAGATTGCTGGATCATATAGTATTTCTATTTTTAATTTTTTGAGGAACTATCATATTCATTGCAGCTTTATTCAAGATCGCCAAGGAAACAATCTAAAGGTCCACTGATTGATGAATGGATGAAAATGTGAGATATGTATGCATATGTATGTATAAAACACCAACTTTATACCTATTCTTCCAGCTCTTGGCAGCCACCATTATACCCTCTGTTTCTGTGAGTTTGACTATTTTAGGTATCTCATATAAGCGGAATCATGTAATATCAGTTCTTCTATGACAGGTTTACTTCACTTAGCATAATGTCCTCCAAGTTCATTTTTATTGTCATATTGTTGCATATGGAAAAATTTCCTGAATTTTTAAGGCTGAATAATATATATATGGATATGATTCATATATATGATTATCATATGTATGAATATGATTCATATATATATAATTGAATATTATTCAGCCTTAAAAATTCAGGAAATTTTACCATATGCAACAACATGAATGAACTTGGAGGACATTATGCTATGAAGTAAGCCTGTCATAGAGGAACTGATACTGCATGATTCCGCTTACATGAGATACCTAAAATAATCAAACTCAAACAGAGGGTAGAATGGTAGTTGCCAAGAGCTGGAAGAATAGGTATAAAGTTGGTGTTCAATGAGTACACTGTTTCAGTTATACAAGATAAATAAATTCTAGAAATCTGCTTATTGACATTGTGCCTATAGTTAACAATACTGTATTGTGCACTTAAAAAATTGTTAACAGGATAGATCTCATGTTAAATGTTCCACACACACTGTCTCTCACACACACACAATAATTGTAATAGCCCAGTACAGAGGTTTTAGTGGGGGAAATGAACAGTGGCAAAAACAGTGTTGATAGTGGAAAAGAAAAATAATTAGGAAATAATTCAAAACTAGAACTATTAGGAGTGATTAATTGCATGGGGGAAAACATGGATCACTAAAAATGGTTCTAAGATATATTTTTTTCCTTTTGGAACAATTGATGCCATAAACAGAGATAAGGAATACAGAAATAAAAAGCAGATTTAGGGAGGTGAGAGGCAGAAGTATTGGAAGAAGCATAGAGTGGTACATTTTGGACAGCTTGATTTCAGTGATTTGTGATCTGCTCAGGTGGTGACAGTGACCGGCTGGCAGGTGTAATGTCCTATTTTGGAATTCCTGTAAGATGTCTGGACTATGGATATAAATTGGAAATGACCACTCTACAAATAATACTACAAATGATAGGAGTTTTCTAGTTAAAACAAAACCATATGACACAATTCTGTGAAAAATCATTATTTAAGGACAGGTAGAGCAAGAAGATCCAGTTATGGGCAGAATGGAATAGCAAAGAAGAGAAGAACATAGCACAGATTTCAGGAAGACCAACTATGTGCTCTACATCTCAAAGGCCACAGGGAAAGAGGAAATGGATGAGGAAAAACTACTGGATTTGGCAGCAGTCTTCATAGTTAATTTTCGTATTTTCAGGGAAGATGTGGAGGTGAAAGTAGGGGAATGAAATATGACACATGACTGAGAATGAATGTGGCATGAGGAATTAAAGGCATCAAGGATTGATGGCTTTTTAAGGAAGCTTATAAAGGAAAATTGAGAAAGAGAAAAACAGTAGCTAGAAAGTGTATCCCAGCCAAAGAAAAGTTTTTTTAATTTTCAGAATAGGAGAAAATAAAGCCTACTTTCTCTGAAAGAAGCCTAGTTCCTTTCCTTTTTCCTGAAAGAGGATATTTTTAGGCAAAAATTTAGGAGAAATTAGATATGACCAATGGAACACATTCCTTGAAGAAATGGAAAACAATAGGTTAAAACCGGTATATAAAAGGACTAATTGGAAACAAGAAGAGTGATACTTTATGCTCAGATAGAGAGAAATATAGGCTAAAGTAAGTTTAATTGATTGGAGAGTTATAGTTCAAACCTAATGACTTCAATTCATTTTAAACTAGAAGATAGTCATTTGGCAGGAATTAAAAGCATTTGACTTTGGCTTAATTTGAAGATTCTTGCAAAAATTTGGGTTAGATTTGTAGACATTTTGAACTAATGGAATGTTAGGATAGATTAGAAGAATTGCCATGTAACAGAAATAAATACATTGTTCAGACATCTTTACACACTGGAATCTGTTATAACTCTAGCTTAGTAATTTTGGGGGCCAATCATTGTATTGTTTTTTCCAATACCACTGCTAACTAAAAGGAGATTATGGTTTTTTTTTTTTGCTTGTTTATTGTTTACTATCAGTATTTAAAGAAACTATGAAATAGAGTATCAGAAACCTATATAAAAAGCATTGAGAGTATTATGCAGGTTATGTATTTTGTTCTGAATCTCTAAATTATTCATTGTTTCAAGTTTTTCTGATCTGTCTGGAGGCATCTTAGTTTTAGAAAACCAATTTTAGAATATTTCATAAGAGTCAGCTGATTTTTCTGCAATCAGTCTTCTACTTGATTTATTGCTTGATAGGAAAAAAATACTAATTATGTTAAATTTACTGCTGGCATATGGTTATTGGAATATTGACATTTTAACACTGATTAGACTACACTTTTAATCTCATTTTCTTCATAGTCTCCTTTATCACTTTATTGGATTATGAGAAAAATTTTTTTCTACTTACAGCGTAAATTTTTCCCTGCAAATAAAATTAATGAAAAAAATTATATATCATTAATGCTTACTATAAAAGCCAAAATACATGTAAGAATCTATATGTATGTTAACACAGACAATGTGTATACTTGCTAGCTAAATATAAGACAGATTGCTACTGTCAGATCATTTTCTGAGGTTTACAAACATAATAGATATGTACGTTTTGATAGCTGCCAATTTTAGTCTCTTTTGAGTATGGTGCTTTTTCCTTTTTTTTTTCAGTCTTAGTGCTATGGCTAATATTTTATATATTTTAAAATATCCTGAGGGCGATTAGATTCATTCTCTGTCTCCCTATTCCTTTTCTTACCCTAGAAAGAAAGCTGTCTTTAATATTTGCTATTTTCATTATCCCACCTATAAAGCTTATTTTTGGACGTGTTTTATAGAGTTTGAAAGTTACAAATCCAAAAGTATGTACTTGTTTTTCCCTCATGTTAGATAATTGCTATAGGAAAAAAGAGATTGGTTGATTATGTTTATTTTATTCTTAAAAAAAAAAACTGAAAATAAAGTATGTGCTAAAAATGTGTTCAGCAGTTGTAGCCGCAAAAACGTGTGATATCTTTTCTTATCCATCATAAAGGTTACCTCCAACACTCAGATGTCAAGACAGATTAACAAGAGAAAAACAGAACAAATTCATTTAATCATGTGAACCTTCAAAATGAAGGCCCCCACCCATATACAGGGAAAACTATTGAAACTATTGATGATTGAACACAAAGGACATGAACTAATGCTAGTAGACTGAGGTGAGGAAACCAAGCAAGGAATGCCTGTTTAGATTGTGCTAACCAACCCTGTGTTAGCCAGACAGACTCCACTTTGCTGAGAGCCAGATAGACTCCATCTTGACCTCCGCCTCACCCCTCCCGCCAGTCCTCCCTTAAGTGTATACCTGGGTTTTGCTACTGTGATGAGTCATGCGGTACTTAGAACTATAGAAACATATAACCTTTGTAACCATAGCCTGCTTGGCAAGCCCACATGCCATTGTGAATGCCCCCCCCCCAGATTGATTATATGACAAGAATCGAATACCCCCCTTGGTAACCGACAATCATGGGAACCACTTGTGTATACCCTCCTTAAAAATCAACAATCATATGAGAACCTCCTGCCTCTTAGTTACCAGCCCCCTTATCTAACTTGCTTGTTCTGCTTCTGTAAACTCTGCTCCCGCTAGGCTCCCCCTCCCATACCCAAATCAAGGTATAAAAAGCCGGGCGTGGTGGCACGTGCCTGTGGTCCCAGCTACTCGGGAGGCTGAGATGGAAGAATCGCTTGAACCCAGGAGGCGGAGGTTGCAATGAGCCAAGATTGCACCACTGCACTCCAGCCTGGCGACAGAGCAAGACTCCGTCTCAAAAAAAAAAAAAAAAAAAAAAAAAGATAATCAAGCCCCTTCATCAGGCCGAGAGAATTTTGAGCGTTAGCCATCTCTCAGTCGCTGGCTAAACGTAAATGACTCATAATTTGAAACTCAGAGCGTGGCGCTGTTCCATCAAACTCACTTGAGTATAACAAGATAACTCCTGACCTCTCTGTGTAGCATCTGTTTTTTTCTGGGTATGGGACAGGAGGTCTTGGAAAGAGGGTCTTATGACCTAGTATCAGACAGCATATGTCCGAGAATTTCTTTATGACCACTTCCTAGACAGTAAGGCATTCGGGGAGGAGGACATTAAGGTAATCATCAGTTTTTTGTCTGAATTTGGGCAAAAGAGGTTCTAGTTTCCATGAACCACCTTGAGGAAGAGGAATTCTAGTTTCTATGCCCTTTGGGAGAGAGAATCAGGAATGAAAGGCAGGAGAGTAGGAGAATGTTAGCAAACCTTGATTCTGAAGCCTCCTCTGAGGTCTCCTCCGAGACCTTCCAATGTCCTCTAGTTCAAAGTACTCAGCATGCCAAAGCGCCATACTTTGGGGTATTATTTCCTGAGCTTCAACACAGTTCAATTTCAGAATTACAAGAACATAAAGATTTGGGCTCTATAAATATATTTGCTTGAATATGGAGGTGAAACCTAAGAGAAAGAAAAAGAAGAAAAACTGTTCAGGATACTGAAGAGGAAAAGTGTGAAAAACAGAATGTGTGCACTTTGATTACGTTAATGATTCCTGGGAATAGGTTGCCAGATTTTACCAATAAAAGTACAGATGCCCAGTCAACTTGGAATGATCTGTAGCATAAGAATGCCACAATATTGTGTAGACATTTTGTATTGTATCTGGCAACCCTACCTGAGAAAAGTCAGGATGTGGGTGAGGTGAGTGAAGTGAAGCCATCTTCTGAATTCCATTACTGCAAGGCAGGAGGAATTAGTAGATTCTTTGGGAGTAGAACCATGTAGTAAAAAGCTGTGGCATGACAGATGGTTGTTGGGTAATGAGAATAACCTACAGGAAGGTACTTAGAAGGATGAAACAAGGTAATGGACAAAAATATTTCTACCACTAGCCATTCTCCTTCTCTTCCTCTTCTTTTGCTTTTTCTCTTCCTGTTCTTTTGCTGACAAGGTAGCTGTGTGGATTTGGAAATAGACAAATTTAGGTTTCAGTCTCATCTATGTCACTTTTTACAAGTTGATAGTCCTTAGGTTAACTAACATCCCTGAGTCCCATCTGTTCCATCCCATGAAATGAATGGGTTGTTTTGAAGACCACATGACTTTTTAAAACACTTGGGTGCTAGGTGAAAGAAACAATGACTGGAATTCCAGAAGGGCCACTTTTCCAGGCCTTACATTTATTTATGAAGAGCCCTGCATTTATACTCTGGAAATCATCTCTGAAAGCGTGTATGCATATAGTCTCAGAGGTAGAGTAATTAATGGAAGTGTTCATCACAACTTTAAACACAAGCTCCGTATGTAGTATACTGTAAGTTAGTGAATATAAACTACAGTAGAAATATATTTATAACTTGTAAATATAAAATTGGTAAACGTACTTTTCATAGCAACAAGATAACCTTGTCAGAACGCATGAGTATATGGGTTTTAATTTATTAAACAATAACAAAAAATTTCAACTGCAGTTTTAGCATATCTCCATTTTTAACATTGCTGGAACCCATGAACAAAGGAAGTTGCGTCTTTTGACATTAAAATTGTTCTTTTTGATCTTTCATCATTTCCTGGTGGTTATCTGTCTTCATGGTTCAACGTATTTCATATATTATCTTTCTCTAAAATAGCTCTTTTTTGCAATTTCTAACTAGTGACTTTGGACAAGTGTGTTAGACCATTTTTGCACCACTATAAATACCTGAGGCTGGGTACTTTGTAAAGAAAAGAGGTTTAATTGGCTCATGGTTCTACAGGCTGTACAAGCATGACACTGGCATCTGGTTGGCTTCTGAGGCAGCCTCAGAGAGCTTTTACTCAAAGTGGAAGACAGAGCAGGAGCAGGAACATCACTTGGCCAGAGCAGGAGCAAGAGAAAGAGGGGGAAGATACCATGCACTTTTAAAGAACCAGATATCATGAGAACTCACCCAGTATGAAGAGGACAGCACCAAGGGGATGGTTCTAAACCATTCATGAGAAATCTACCCCCATAATCCAATCACCTTCTGCCAGGCCCCACCTCTAACCCTGGCAAATTAAATATCAGTATGAGCTTTGGAGGGGACATAGAGTCAAACTATATCAACAAGTTTTTTAACATCTTTGCTTTGGCATCCTCATATGAAAAATAAGTAAAGTAAATGTACCCAATAGGATTGATGTGAGAATTAAGCAATATAATACAGTTAACACATTTAAAATTGCATTTTGTACATAGTAAGCCCTTGTTGTTCAATAAATACTGGTTTTGTTTCATGAGGAAATGAGCGTTTCACTTTCCAGATTTTTTGCACGCTGAGTAGTCAGTGATCCGAAGATCAGCAGCTGGAATGATCACGAAAAGCCACATAAGATTAGGCAAAAGCACTGACTGACTTAGAAATTAACAATAACAACCCCTTAGGAAGAAACCTAACTATATGATCAAAAAAGCACTTTCATTATAGAAATAAGAGCAGGCAGATATTGTGTGTCCGTTCCTTTGTATAGCTCTGAAACAATCTTCATTACCAGGTCAATTTATATGGACTGCATTGTGTGGGTCTGTACTCTCAGATGGTTGGTGACATTTTACTAGGGATGTGGTTAACTGTGCCTGCTATTCAGAATATAAAATACTGGGTGGCTGTGACCTGTGATTCCAATCTACTTCATTGAACTGAGAATTCAAGATAAGATAGTTATTAGGTTTCATAGAGGTAGAGCTTTTTAAATAAAAAGGATTATGTAAATAGTATTCAACTTTGTATCTTGTCCAGTGCTTATGTACTCTTGAATTAGTTCTGGAATCAGATCACCTGGTCCAACCTGACTTTGTCATTTATTTAGCTGTTTAGCCTTTGGAAGCTATTCAGTTGTCCTCTTCAACAGTTTCCTCATTCTGTGAAATGGAAATAATCATAATGAATTTTGTGAGGTCTATATGAATGTGTGTGTATTCCGGTGTGTGTTTGTAATCTTAGAGAAGTACCTAATCATGAAGTAATTTTCAATAGATGCTGTATGTTAGCTCTTTGATTTTTGATTGCATATTGTCCAGAAAAACCTCCTAATTTTCTTTCACAATGGTAATATTCACAACATAAATCTTTTTTTCAGTCACTATATAACCGTATGTATTTTCAAATTTGTATGAAGTTTACCAGAGTTATAAATGTGATATTGTTTTCTTTTTTGTTTACAGTGAAAGAAGAAATGCATGCAAAACTCATAACCACTGCTTGCAAGCTTACATAGCAGAAAGCCATGGAAATATAGATTAGGGATTTAGTAGTTAGCAAAAATGAGGACAAACAGTGTGACTTTGAACTTTGAAACCAAGGATTAAAAGAATTGGTATCATGGGAAGTATATAAAAATGAAGGGTGGGTTTTGGTCTCAAAACAGTTTGTGATTCTGCCTGAAACCATGGAGAAGGAAACAAAGGGTGAGGACTTTGTGTCACATTTTCCTCTCAGCGTCTTCTGACAGACTAGGGAAGATAAGAGAAATTCCCATTTATTTTATACAGTTGCACAATAGCCAATGGTGCTATGTAAACTGCACAGCCTTAAATGCATTATTTTGACCGTGGTCAATTGATCTTCAGAGTTGTAACAATTTCAGTCTGAGGAGCATTTTAAAGCTGTTTTAAGGATGCGTCTGGCTCTGTACTCCTGAAGATACTTGATTCCTGTCACAGCCCTTTATTGAAGCAAGAAATCATTCATGAATACAAATGAAAAAAATTATGCAGGGCATGGTAACTTGAACCTGTAATCCCAGCTACTCTGGAGGTGTAGCGGGGAGGATTCCTTGAGCCAAGGAGTTTGAGATCAGCCTGGGCAGCAACATTTGTTAGAGACCTTGTCCCTAACAAATAAACAAACAACAAATAAATAAAATCCTGGGACTGATAACAATTCAGATTCATGGGTGGAGTTAAAGATGTACATTGAAAACACACCTGGAGCAAGACAAGATGAAAGTGACTATAAGGCAACACAGCAAGCCTCTGGCAATCACTGATTCTGAGAACTCTCTTTAATCACTTCAAAGTAAGGGGACAGGGAAAGGAGTTGCCAGCATCTAGAGGATGAAACAAATGTGAACAATGAAGTCTGGGAGTCTCTTAACAACAAATCATGTAAAACTCACTTGATTGCTGTTTTGACAGAGAAACACCATTTGTGGCTGCCAAAAAGGCAACAGTTATATCTCAATTTCAGTAAATCATCTGTTAGTATCTCAAGCAGTTTTACAAATTGATTCAGATGGGCTTCAAAGTGAATCTTCTTCCCATAATGGAGACTGGCAGTGGGTCCTGATAAATGACATTATGCAAAATTTTAATGATTTCTGCAGGAGTCAATACTAGGTTGCATCTCTAATTTCTTTATCACTAAATCCACACAGGGACGTAATTGGCATGAAATGTACAAGACAGCTTATGAAATCCTGAAGTGGAGTAAAACAGGTATTAAGATTAGAAGACAAACCTCTTTGAAAATTTAGAAGACTGGTCTGAGAGATGAAGGTACAAGCTAATCGAAAGAACTAGGCACACATTGCACTGGGCAAGAAGAGAGGACCACCGTGATGTGAGACAAAAAGATGATAAAGATGAGTAATAAATGAGAAATAACAATGCTCTATTAATTAAATTCTAATTGGCAAAGTTGTATTCCCTTTCATAAAACGTCTCTGAAGTGTCAAATGGATAGAGATTTTTTCTCTCTGCCCAAGACTACAGAATCATATAGTGAACAGCTTAATAAATTGTCACCATCCATGCTATCCCATATAAGCAATTAATAAATCAAGCAGCAAAATCTTACACAGCACTATGCCTATGAATAATTATTAATCTTTAATTGATGCCTACTCTGTTCTTTGGCCTTTTCATATGCTACCTCATTTCATCCACTCAATACCCCTATGAGATCTATGCTATTATTATCTTCATGTTACTACTGAGGAAACATAGGCACAGAGAGGTTGAGTGTCTTGCTTGAGGTTGCACAGCCAGTAAGTGGGCAAGCTGCAATTTGAGACTAGCAGTCTGGCTCCGGAGGCTGTGTTCTTAGCCCCAACACTTTCCTGTTCTGGAACAACATGAGGTAGCTTCAGAGTCCACAACAACATCAAAATCTTCTCTGAAATTTTGCAGCATTAGGATAGACTATGACTATCTTAGATTTGAATTGTGCTTTCGAATTTACAGAAAGATGAGACCACATTATATTTTACGTGATCCTCATCTAGTGAAGGGACGCAGCAGGCATCATTACCCTCATTCATACAGATGTCCAGGTTGTTTGAATTTACCCCTGCATATGACTAGCAATTTATAGAAGTTGTTAGAACAGAGGTGCTCTGCTTTTTGTTTCCTTAGAGCATTCAACTTCTATTATTCTACTTCCAGCATCTTATGATTTTATTTTATGAATAAAAACTATTATAAGTCTGCTATATATGCCACTTTTATTTTGGGAATAATTTATTCTTTAGAAAATTTATTAGATTATCTTGATAATTAGAATAGAATATAATACAATAGTTACAATAGAATATAATGTTAATTCCTGTGTAAAGAAATTCCTTAGCAAAGAAATAAGTTTATTGAACCACAGCAACTATGACTTTTTAAAAACTTAAGACCACTAGAATGAAATAAACTTTTTTAGAGAAGCAGAAAATAAACTATTAATATTTAATGTAGAAATAAATTTATTTTTAATATGGAATATTCTTTTGAGTTACACTAAAATCCTGTATCCAAAGACCCATAAAATCTATTTAGTCAGTATTTTTGCACAGATATATGTGGTATGTTAACACTTGGGTAACTATTTTTTTCATTAATTTGCACTGATTCTTTTATTCATTAATTCCACATATAATCATTAAGATTCTACTAAATTCTGTTGCGAATAGTAGGTGAGCAAATTTACATGTAGTCTCTACCTATGTGAAGCTACAATCTGAATTAAAATAGTCATTAAACAAACAATCCCATTCATGAATACATCACAACCAGGAGAAGTTGAGAGGGAAAGAGAGAGATGGAATCATGAGAACATATAACACTATTCGTAACCTAAACTGGAGGGCCAAGGCAGCTTCCCTTAGGGAGGGAAGCCCAAGCTGAAATAGGACGCATGAGTAGCAATCGACTACCATAAGCATGGGAAGAACTTCCCAAGTTGAGGGAATAGCACATAAAATGATCCTGTGGCAAGAGGGAGAATATTGGGCTTGAGTTACAGAAAAGCATAGAGAGTAAGGGGGATGGTGATGAAAGATGAATCTAGAATAGAAGAAAGGGCTAGAGATCTGTCAGAGATTTCAGACTTCATCCTGAGAGCAGTCAAAGATAGTGGAGGCTTGCTTCTTTGTTTATTTCTTCTTTTTAATAGGTGGTTCTGGGGGTGTTAATGACAGGAGCAGATTTGTGTATGCACACATCAGTGGAAACTGAAATTTGAATCTCAGCTGTTTCACCGATTTCTGTTTAATCTCTCAGCAGTACCTCTCTCCTCCAAAACCTGAGATTTATTTAATGAGTCATCCCACTCCTGTGATGTTACTGCTCAAACCAAGTGGGCAGATTAGAGTTCTTACAAAATGTGCATATGCTTAGAGTTAAATAAAGGATCAGGAGAAAGATATTTCTTGTACTATTTTATTATTCAAGAAAGTTGTTGTTGGACTTCTCTTTAGAGTATAGTAATAACATAATTCCTCTTTTCTCCTCTCAAGTTGCACACCAACTGAAATGATATGTGAGTTAGATAGATGGAGATCAAAACATTTGGTTTATTATTTGTCTATCCAAGTTGGAGAGTATGGCTAACATGTAGATCACAATTGGTCTTCCTGACAGTTTCCAGAATTAATAAGTTTACACACCTAGACCTATAGGCCATTCAACTCCATTCCACCCATTCCTGCCTCCCAAATAATAACCCATAGGGTCACGATCTGTTCTAAGAAATTCTTTTCCACAGAAAAGCAGGAACTGCTGTGTATCTGAAAATGGGAAGAAAGAGAGAGGAATGGAGGGAGAGAAACTATCCATAATCACTCACCAGTGAGATGTCATTCCTCCTCCCTGGGAGAGAAGTGAAAAGGTATTAAAAAAAGGAGCATAAAGGATTCCTTCCATATTGCTTCTTTTAGGAATGCAGTGGGAAATTCCTTCCATACTGTAGAAACAAGGGGTTTGGTAAATAAATGTCCCACCATAGCTTTTTCGCTGTGGTTTCATTTTTTCATTTTATTTTGTGCATCAGTGTGTCCTCATGCTGCTAAGACATACCTAAGACTAGGTAATTTATAAAAAAAAAAAAAAAAAAAAAAAAAAAAAAAAGTAGGTTTAATGAACACACAGAACCATTTGGCTTGGGAGGCCACACAAACATGGTAGTAGGCAAAAGGCACAACTTACATGGTGGCAGACAAGAGAGAAAGAAAGCCAACCAAAAGTAGAAACCCCTTAGAAAATCATCAGATCTCTTGAGACTTACTACCACGAGAACATATGGGGGAGACTGTCCCCATGATTCAATTGCACTCCGTCAGTTCTCTCCCACAACATGTGGGAATTATGGGAGCTACAATTCAAGATGAGATTTGAGTGAGGGCACAGCCAAACCACGTCATTTTCAATACCAGAGTCTGAGTTCATCCTCCTGATCCTCCATGTAGACATGCTCACATATCGATATGTATCAATATGTACCTTTCAGGCAAATTTAAACATGGTTTCTCAAGTAGAGAAGAGTTACAACTTTTTTCCTTCTTATATAAAAAACTTCAAAACTACATGTTTATATAGGCAATAATTAAATACAGATAACTCATAATTATTTAAAGACCTAAACAGAATGGGAATAAATAAATAAATACGTCTTCCAAAACTGAGCACATCTTAAATACACTAAGTTCCAAAATGAACTCCTCTTCGGACTCTTCTTGTTGCTTTTTTGAGTGCATGCCACAACCACTATGCATTGGATGGCCAGAAACCATGGACCAATTCTGGAACCCTACATCTGTCTGCTTCCTCCAAACTCTAGAAAGCTGCCCTTGTGTGCAACATCAACCATGCTCTGTTTCTCCTTAGCTTTTGGTAGCGTTTGGGCAGTGGAAGGCACCAAATGATACTGGGAGCATGAGAGACTGATGAGGTGAGGGTTATTTCTTCCTAGCTCCTTCTCTCTTGGCTGTAGTTGGGCAGTGGCTGAGTTGCTGGACCTATGGCCAGTGCCCCTGCTGGGCAACGTTATCCTCTGTCATGGGCACTCTCTGTATGTCGGGGTAACTGCTGTCTTCCTTTGCCTTCTAGGTGGGGAGATAGTAAGGATTCTTCCCTAATACCAGTCATGTAGTGTTTCATCATCTCTTGTTGGGTTCCTTTTATCCTGGCTCACACTTTGTCAATATTCTCTTAATTAACCTCTACTCAAGAACTTTGAGTGTCTTGCATCATGCCATGACCTTGGCTGATACAGGGACTCATAATCAAGGTGAAAGGTGTGCATAAAATTGAAGCCTGCAATGTTTTGTAGTATGTTTAGGGGAAGACTGATTCATCACTCTTTAAACAAAAAGATGTGCTATATAATTGAGAGATATGTGATATTATTTCTCTGTTAAATCCTGTGTACCACTCAAAATAACTTGGTCATGAATAAGGTAAATTAAAATTAAAATTAAATTATATTATTGGTAGACTGAAAGCTTTTTTGTCAATTTCTGCCGAGTAGATTTTACTCATACTTTCTCCCTCTCTCTCTCTCTTGCTCTCGCTCTCTCACTCTGTGTGTGTGTATGTATATGTAAAATCTAGTCTCTCTCTTTTTGTATATATGGGTAAAATCCAGTGTCTCTCTTGCTCTCTATATATACATATAGAGAGATGTATATGTATGTATTTATATCTCTGTCTGTCTCTATTCTAGTCTCAACTATGTACATAAAGTATCATAACAAATAAGAATTTAAATCTCAATTTTCAACTTTCTTGCTGGGTGACTGACTTTCAACTGTTTACTTGACTCTTCCAAGTCTAAAGTTTCTCATGTACATTTTGAAGGTTGAACCTGCTATTGTCAACAAACAAACAAACAAAAGACCAACTTATCACACTTTCACTGTCTGAAATACGTGCTAATTTTTGTATTTTTCTGTTATTACTAGTGTATAATCATCACCATTGCTTAACAGTGGTTAATGTGAATTACTTATGTTTTCACTTAATGGTTTTATGATCGTGACCTGTTACATAAAACAAGAAGCAAACTTTACCTTCTGCCTAATGGTTCTTCATACATTCTATTCATTCTTTATGTCATGGTTCCAGAATAATTTCATCTGCCACACATGTCATTAAAGGAAATGTCGATTAGAACTGAGCCTGGGCCTGAATTTTCTAGAATATTGTCGTAAAAATTGTTTCCCTGTTTAAAAGTGATAATTTAATAGTTAAGTCTTTAATTTGTTTAGGCTCACATAGGAATGTAAAGACCCTGTGAGTGGGAACCTTATCGATAATATTCACTGCTGTTTCCCAGCAGGGCCTGGCTTATGGTGGTCTCTCACATGTTCATTGACTAAAAGGAAGCAGGAGGGAGGGCAAAAGAGAGTGACTTTTCTGTTCTGCCTTGTAGCTGAGATTCAAAGCAAAGAGATGCAGTGCAATGGAGTTGTGCCTTGCTGTCTTCCCTTGACCAATGCTGTACTCCTCTCTGCTTATTTTCCCTTTCTAGTTGACATGTATTAATACCACTAGAGTAAAAGCAGCTCTGACTTTCCCTATTCTTCCTGAAAAGCCTTATCTTCAGCTATCTCTTTTGATACTCATCTGTCAGTGGACACCTATGGAACTATCTGTGTGGTCATCTTCAGAACACAAGGAGCTCAGCTTTTAATACTTCATCTGCCCTGAGGTGTTTTTCGTTACCTTCTAAGGTAGATTGGAGCCTCCTAGTGTCTCCTGCTGTCCCATCTCATATATGCCATAACCAAACACTAATCACAGTTGATTTTAGTGTTTATCTTCTATATTCTCTATAAACTCTTTAAGAGTAGAAATCATTTCTGTCATAGACTTCATTGTATCTCAATTGCCCAACATCAGTTTCCTAACTTATAAAATGTAGACATTGGTAAGAGTAACTCTCTGCAGGGTTGTTTTGAAATTTAACTATTACAAACAAGAAGCTTAAAACAGTGTCTGACACATGGTAAGGGCTGTGCATAATTGTTAGCTTTATTATTAAATTGTTTAATCTTACTATATTGACAGTTGTATAAGTCTCATTTTACAGAAGAGAAAACTAAGACACAGAGGCTAGGCAATTTTTTCAAGACCATGCAGCTAGTAGAAAATACTATCTGAATGAATAGTAAATTAAAACCATCATATGTACAGACTGACTATTCCTTTATTGAAATGTTCTACATTGTTTATGTCAATAATACATGATTTAAAAAAAATTCTTAGGGAAAAGTAGTTAAAATTCTCAGGGACTATATATAATGTATGGTTTTTCTTTTTCAGAGAATAGTAGAATTCTTGTGGTAAATTATATGCGTAATCTAAATGTTGGTGACCTTTGGTATCCCTCTAAGATACAGAATTTCTATACAAAAATAAAACAAGGACAAAGCAACATACTGCGCCTGACAGTTCCGCCTGACAGCAGCCCAGGTTCTATCCTTCAGTTCATCGTATCTAAACCTGGGGGAAACTGTATTTGCTATGTTAAAGCAAGTTTAATCTTAATGAAATCAGGGATTGACAGATTCACATGCTGTACAGATTGCTGAAGTGGTAAACAAATCCTGTGGAACTGGAACGCCATAAAGCATTGAGATGAATTAGGAAGCTACTTGAAAATGAACAACTTATATTTGTGATTATTAGATTCGCAGAAACAGAAACACTCTAAATTGAAATGAGAAACAAAAATAGTAAAATAACTGATATTTATTAAAATATTTTTAGGCTTTGAAAGATACTAAAAAGGCAAAAAATAGACAAAAACTAAAAGCTCAAAAAATGACCCAGATCAGAATAAAGATAACTAAAATGAATAGTAAGGAAAACATACATTATTTTTTACCTTTTCTCTAGATAGCGTTCCGTAATGTGAATACCTAAACTAAGCAGAAAACAACAAAACAAAAAACTATAAAAGAAAAAAACAAAAATTAAAAACATCAGTTTTAAAATTTTTATTTAGATTTTACATTTATCAAATCTTTCATTGTATGATGAACTATCAAAAAATGTTTTGTGAAAAAAAGTGAGTTTCTTGCATCTTCTTCCACTTTCTCCCTCCAACTTTAGCTCCTCAAAGACAACCATTTTCTATTTATTCACTAGTTTGTTTCATCATTTAATTCAACATTTCTAGATAATAAGCATCTAATACTAGTTTATTTAAATGATTAGTTTAAAATAAGTATAAATAATATTGTAATGTACTTACATCTCAACTTAGAAATGAAACATACCAGCTACTGTTGAATTGCCTTTTCCCCAACAGAAATCAATATTCTGTTTGTTGTTTATGATTTTATTAAGCTAGCATTGTAATAGCTCAATCTATTTATTTTGTCATATCTCAGAGGATCAAACTAATGCAAAATTTATTCTTCTATCAGGGAAGTACAAACACTGCTGAATTCCTTTTTTCTGTAATCAAGGATAAAGTAATGGCCCACATCATTCTCTAGGCTATACTCTTTCAGCCCTATTAGTTAGTTGGGCTCCATAGGCTGTTCTAGGACAAGTAGACTGGGTCCATAAGGGGACAGGGTGTCAGGGAAAGAGAGGAAAGAAGAGTGAGTTTGAGTCTCTGCTCTGCTGTTGAGTTTTTTGACAACTGCTTTAACAACTTTAATCATTAATAAGGAGGAGTGAAAATTTGGCTTTGGGGAGAGTAAACACAAAAAATAACCATGAAGAGAGTTTGAGGCCAGACTGTTTGAGGCAGAGAAAGAAGGGCAGGACTATTTGACGAATATGAAGGAGGCTTTTAGTCTAGAAATTATTGTTTCAGAAAACGCTGTTTCTGGATAGTTTACTTAAGACTCATTTGTGCACTTTCAAATGAATTGAATCAAATTGAATCAGAATTTCTATGGTAAAGACCGAGAAATTTGCATATTATCAAATATCCCTTCTGCCTAAATCTTTCTGCCATATATATAAAAACTTGGGAACTAAAGATAGTGACAGTAGTATCTAATTCCAAACTGTTTACTCCATGATACAAACACCCAAAGACACTGAAGAAGTTTCCATTTTGATTCTTGACTTTTAGAGTAGCCAGCCTGATTTCATTTCTGAAGTCATTGCTTAGAATCAACCTGAATTGGTAAAAGCCTGCTATTCCATTAGAGAGAGAAAAAAAGGAGAAAGTAAGAGAGAGAGAGAGAGAGAGAGACAGAGACAGAGAGACAGAGACAGAGACAGAGACACACAGCGAGATTTTAATTTATTCATTCCAGAAAAATTTCTTCATAGGAGCTTGAAATTAAAAGGACACTGTGATTAATTTTTTGTAGTATGCCTTTCTGATACATGAAAACCATTAAAATTATTTCACATATGGGATACAAAATCAGATTTCCCAGTGCTTCTAACATGGTGCTGAAAATGTTTAGACTACATATTCAAAAACAGTGTTCCATTTTGCTCGAATATAACTTAGGTGAATATTCATAATCATTTTTGAGAAAATAGGATGAAGACTATCATATGTACTATCTCAAATAAATAAACTAAAAACCAAGATTGAATATCAACAAAGTTGGTATTGGTAAATGTCATAGGTAATTCTATACGTTTTATTATACATAAATCCCTTCCTGGAGTTGAACGCTTTGCATCAACATCTCCAGGCTTACAGTGCTTGCTAATTATAGTGTTCTGAATTGATTTTCCATAAATATCCACTTAATGTGTTATAGCATTGATTGAAGCAATTATAGAAAGACCTGAAAATCAGAGATAGAGCCTGTGTGGGGAGAAATGGGGCGAGATATGTGATCTTTGCCTAGCCTACATGTGAAACAAGTCATATGGAAGCTGGAGGATAACTGAGATTATTGAATAGCAACCCACTCTTGGCGCAGGTGTTTGGAATCCAGAATAATTACCTAAATATGCATATCTGAGTTTGTCATTACCACTTAGCATCTCTGCTGCCCAGTGGAGGAACACTAAACAAACACAGAGTGTTTAGGACCAAATTTATAAATTTGCCAGCAAAATCAATTTTTTCAGGGTGTTTGCTTGGAACTGTCTAGCACAGATGACCATATGGGCTCAGAAATCACATTATTTTCCATCTATTGTGCTTGACGGTCTGGATATTCTCAAATGATAGCTGTTAAAAATGGGATATTCTCCTAAGATCTCTAAATCATAAAGATAATATCTGGATATTTTTAAAAAATTAATGACAAAGCCGAACCGATAGTTTGGCTCAAGAATTTCTCCATGAGAAAGAACACTCAAGAGTATAAGCAACATTTTGGTCCTACAATTTAGGTGCTAGCTCAGAGACCCTGAGCCATCCTGTATACTGCTGTACATTTCTGCCTGTCACTGTGTCTCTTTACATCATTAAAGGACACTTTTAAGAAACATATCAGAAGTTAACATGTAATGGATCTCCAGTAAAATATCTTGTAAATAGTGCTACTTGTCACATGGCTTTGTAAGAAAGATGATGGGAGATGATGAAATCAGTACTAAGCAGTACCATTCACTTGGGAATAACTATATGATGCATAATCATGTTAGTTATCTTAATTTTCTTCATAAGTATTACTTCAAATGTTTTGTACCTGCATAATGTTATTTGCCTTGAGTTGGTTAACTGAATTTTATGTGAATAATTTAACTTGCATACTTTCTTTAGCTGTATAGTAAAGTCATTGTGGCCAGAACAAATGGCCTTCCTCTCTTTTTATCAACTATAGGAATGAATGGTTTACCTTTCATATCTTAAATAATAATAACATCAAATATTTATATAGCATTTATCATGTGCTAGGTGCATTACTGGTGGAAAATATCCAAGTTACTGGCAGCAAATCAGTACAGGTCTGCAGCAACTTCAATTCTTGCCTCCTCAAAAGACAGAAAAAGAGACCAAGGCAAGTTTCAGAGCAGGAGTAGAAGTTTATTATAAAAGGCTTTAGAACAGGAAAGAAAAGAAAGTATGCTTGAAAGAGACCCAAGCGGGCACCAAGTCCAAGTGCCCCATTTAACCATGATCCTAGACTATATAGGCTGGCCCATCTCTGACGTCTTGCATCCCTTTCCCATGATTCTTTCCTTAGTGTGGGCTCCTTACCCTTGGGAAGTGAGGAAGTGCAATGTGTTTAGGAAGTAGTATGCATGCCCATCTGAGGCTTTTCTTCCTTTTCCAGTGGAGTGCCCTGGAAGGTCATACTCCTCCATTTTTGTCTCTTAATATATGCCCAGGAAGTTGCTTCTCCCTGGCATCTGCCTTCAGTTAACACTTTAGTATGACAGGTGTGGACCATCAGGAAACAGCCTCTCCCTGGTATCAACTGCCAATTAATCACTTTTAGAGAGGCAACGTGATAATTGCCAAACCATCAACCAACATTCCTGGTGGGTGGGTGAGAGCCCTCTGATGCCTCACCCATGCCTGCCTAGCTAGCTGTAATAAGTGTAATTGTAAATATTTTATATACAACTTGGCAAATCATGATAATAATCCAATGCCTTAGGTACAGATAATTATCTCCGTTTTGCAAATGCAGAAACTGAATAACAAAGCATTTATTCAACTTGGCCTCAATCAAAGTTATGAAGATTCAAGAGAGGGATTTAAACTGAGGAAGTCTGGTGTCAGAATTTGTATATTTTAAATCCAAAAAAAATTGAGAAGCGGTTAGAAAAGATTTGATTATTTATTTGAAATGCTTTCCTGCTTTATATAAAGTGTAATTCACTCACCAATTCTTTATTGAAACTCTTTAATGTATCAGTCACTGTACTAGGCACAGAGGGTCTAAAGCAATAAATGAGTGAGGCAAATACACTGATTTAAAGGAGGTTATATTATAAGGAGGGAAGCAGAAAATAAACAAGCTGAACCAGACTGTGATGGAGGAACAGTGGTTGGTAATAATGCTTTAGACTGGTTGGTCAGAAAAGACCCCCTTGAGGAGGTAGCAATGAAAAAGAAAGATGAAAAGCCAGAGATGCAAATATCAGAAAAGCACTCTAGGCAAAAACCAAATGAATTTGCTGAAGCAGGAAAAAAATGTGTTTGAGGAGCAAATGGAAGCCATATGGCTTACATATATTGAGTGAGAAGAAGTGTTAGGAGTTAATTGTGTTCCTTCTAAATTCATATGTTACGGTCCTAATTTGCAGTACCTCAGAATGTGACTGTCTTTGGAGATAGGGCCTCTAAAGAGGTAACTAAGGTAAAACTATTTCTTAAGGGTGGACCCTAATCCAATATGACAAATGTCCTTATAAGAAGATGAGATTAGGAAAGGCACAGAGAGAAGACCATGAGAAGATACAGGGAGAAGAAGGCCATTTACAAGCCAAGGAGAGAAGCCTCAGAAGAAACCAATCCTGCTGACACCTTGATCTCAGAATTCTAGCTTGAGAATTGTGAGAAAATAAATTTCTGTTGTTTAAGCTACTTTGTTTGTGGAGACTTGTTAGGGCAGCCCTAGCAAACTGATAAGGGGTGGGTTAAGTGAGGTGGAGCTGGAAAGATTGATGAGGCCAAATCATGACTGTGATGGTAAGGAGTTTGGATTTCATTTTAAGGGCAATAAGAAGCCAATAATAGATATTAAATAGGTTAGTAGCATTGTATGATTTATGCTGTAAGAGGATCACTAGCTGCTTTGTGCAGAAAAGTCTTTAGATAGACAAGAGTGACAGCAGGAGCATGAAATATATCAGAAGATATAAGATAGTGATTTGGATGAAGGGTGTAGGTGCCGGTATAAAAGATGTAGATATTTAAGATATATTTTAAGAATAGGCCGGGCGCAGTGGCTCATGCCTATAATCCCAGTACTTTGAGAGGCCGAGGCGTGTGGATTACTTGAGATCAGGAATTCGAGACCATCCTGGCCGACATGGTGAAACGCCATCTTTACTAAAAATAGAAAACTTAGCTGGGCACTGTGGCATGTGTCTATAGTCCCAGCTACTCCGAAGGCTGAGGCAGGAGAATCGCTTGAACCCAGGAGGTGGAAGTTGCAGTGAGCTGAGATTGTGCCACTGCACTCCAACTTGGGGACAGAGCAAGACTTAGTCTCTAAAAAAGAGAATAAAAGTGACAGTACTTGTAGATTAATTGCATCTTAAGAGTGAGGGAAAAGAAAGAAGCAACGACTCTTAGACTCTCAGGTTTAATATGTTTATATCCAAATTGTGCTATTTGGTAGATATATTTCTAAAGGGCATTTTTATGAGATTCTAAATTATTTATCTCCACAGATAATGAGAGTACTGATACACAATCAAAGAAAACGCTTACTGGGTTAGATTTCTAATTTAGTAGGTGGGTTTGACCAAATGCAACTAATACAGTCTGTCACTTGGTCCCTCTTAAATCAATGGTTACATGGTCAGATCCATGGATCAATAGTTGAGGACTAAAAAAAGATAAGATGTCCTTTGAGGATCATGCTATGCTGATATGTCAAAAAGTCAGCAGGGTGCTGGTGCCAAAACAGATGTATAGACCAATGGAACAGAACAAAGACCTCATAAATAACACCACACATCTACAACCATCTTATCTTCAACAAACCTTACAAAATCAAGCATTGAAGAAAGGATTCCCTGCTTAATAAATCGTTCTGGGAAAACTGGCTAGCCGTATGCAGAAAACAGAAACTGGACCCCTTCATTACATCTTATACAAAAATTAATGGAAGATGGGTTAAAGATTTAAATATAAAACCTAAAACCATAAAAACCCTAGAAGAAAACCTAGGGAATACCATTCAGGACATAGGCACGAGCAAAGACTTCATGACTAAGACACCAAAAGCAATTGCAACAAAAGCCAAAATTGACTGACACATGGGATGAAATTAAACTAAAGAGCTTCTGCACAGCAAAAGAAACTATCATCAGAGTGAACAGGCAATCTAGAAAACAGGAGAAAAGTTCTGCAATCTATCCATCTGACAAAGGTCTAATACTCAGAATCTACAAGGAACTTAAACATATTTATAAGAAAAAAACCCATCAAAAAGTAGGCAAAGGATATGAACAGACACTTCAAGAAAGAAGACTTTTATGTGGCCAGCAAACATATGAAAAAAAGCTTGTCATCACTGGTCATTAGAGAAATGCAAATCAAACCCACATTGAGATACCATCTCATACCACTTAGAATGACAATCATTAAAATGTCAGGAAACAACAGATTCTGTCAAGGCTGTGGAGAAATAGGAATGCATTTACACGGTTCGTGGGAGTGTAAATTAGTTCAACCATTGTGGACAACAGTGTGGCTATTCCTCAAGGATCTAGATGGAGAAATGCCATTCAACCCAGCAATCCTGTTATTGTGTATATACCCAAAGGATTATAAATCATTCTGCTAAAAGACACATGCACATGTATGTTTATTGTGGCACTATTTACAATAGCAAAGACTTGGAACCAACCTAAATGACCATCAATAATAGACTGGATAAAGAAAATGTGGCACATATATACCATGGAATACTGTGCAGCTATAAAAATTAATGAGTTCAGGTCCTTTAGAGGGATGTGGATGAAGCTGGAAGCCATCATTCTCAGCAAACTAACACAGGAACAGAAAACCAAATACTGCATGTTTTCATTTATAAGTGGGAGTTGAATAATGAGAACACATGGACACAGGGAGGGGAACATTATACACTAGGGCCTGTTGGGGTTTGGAGGGCAAGGGGAAGGAGAGCATTAGGATAAATACCTAATGCATGTGAGGCTTAAAACCTAGATGATGCGGGGATAGGTGCAGCAGACCACTATGGCACATGTATACCTATGTAACAAACCTACATGTTCTGCACGTGTATCCCAGAACTTAAAATTAAAAAAAAAACTATTTCCTATATAAAAAGCTCAAAATGAAATCTAACAGAAGGATTTTTTTTTTAATCATCACCATCGCAGATATAAAGGGTATTATAAGTGATAGAAGCTTAAGCTTAATAAATGATATTGTCAGAAAAGTAAAAAAAGAAGTCAGAGAGAGATCCAAGATGGCCGATTAACAACAGCTCAGGATTGTAGCTTCCAGTGAAAGCGCAGAGAGCGAGTGGACGCCACACTTTCAGACGAATTTTTGTTGCCCACAGACTGAGAGATTCCCAGCGGAGGAGCCAGCGAGACTTTTTTGCCCGGCGCGGCTATTTTGCCGGTGCCCTGGCATGGCACTTCTCGGTGCAGGGTATACGGGACGGGGGCCCTTTGAGTCTGGCTCGGCTGGTCCCATCCCCACAAGGAGAACAGCAATTGGAAGCGCTGAGGACTGAGAGTTTCACAGTAAGCACAGCTGAACCGGGAAAGTCCAGCTCTGCGGGGAAGGGGTGTCCATCAAAGGAAAACTAAGAAACAGAAAAAACTTCATCACCTGGTGGAGAGAGCCAAGATGGCCGATTAATAACTGCTCAGGATTGTAGCTCCCAGTGAAAACTCAGAGAGCAAGTGGACGCCGCAATTTCAGAAGAATTTCTATGGCCCACAAACTGGGAGATTCCTGGCGGAGGAGCCACATGTGTCACCAGCGTGACTCTTTTGGCCGGCGCAGCTGTTTTGCCGGTGCCCCCGCGCGGCGCAGCACTTCTCAGTGTGGAGTATACACGACTGGGTGCCCTTTGAGTCAGGCTCGGCTGGTCCCATCCCCAAAAAGAGAACAGCAATTGGAAGCGCTGAAGACTGAGAGTTTCACAGCAAGCACAGCTGAACCCGGGAAGGCCTAGCTCTGTGGGGAAGGGGAATCCGCCAAAGGAAAACTAAGAAACAGTGAAAACATCATCACCAACAAGCCGGACATTCACTCAGACCCAATCTGAAAGTCGGCAATTACAAAGACGACAGGTGGATAAATCCACAAAAATGGGAAGAAACCAGTGCAAAAAGGCTGAGAACACCCACAATCAGAATGCCTCTCCTCCTACAGGGGATCGCAGCTCCTC